>JAQFXP010001684.1:0-18117 GCA_034693685.1 Belba bartosi
GTTTAAATTTTAGTAAATAGTTATATAATATTCTGTTTCAGTATAAGGTTATAAATATTAAAATCTTAGTGTTTAGAATGTAGTTTTAATACGTTTGTTCTGATCTAACAAATAGAATTTTCCAAATCGTCTTTCAAAAATGTATTAAGATTATACTGTTCAGTCTTGTTTTTATTTGCAATAAAATAGTCATTTGTGATAATATCGGGTATGATTTCTCTTTAATAGCAACGGGATTTTGGGGTTGGTAGAGATCAAATTCTTTTAGTACTATTTTTCTTTATTTGCAATGGAATAGTCCTTCAATATGTTACCGTTGTGATTTTTGTTTTTTAGCAACGGAATTTTAAAAATGTTTTAAGATATAATTTATTGATACCGTTCCCCTATATTACTGCTGAATTTTGAATTTTAGATTTATTATTAAGCCAAACTAGTGAATTGGGGCCAACTGATTATCAACTAATTAAGTAAGTTGTGAACTATCAGTCAGCGTAGCAGAATTTTTGAAATTTAGCTGTCGTCTAATAACGAATGGCACTACTATTACTATTTTTTATATAATACTAGGGATATAAATACACTTATTGCAAATTGGTAAGTCTAATATGAAGGTTTTAAAAAATAAATAAAGTTTGTAATCTAGAATCTGTATGGATTGCTTTTATAGTTTGCTAGACGCCGAAGGCGGCTGGCAATTGTTCGGATTATTTCTATGTATTGCCAGACGCTAAAGGCGGATGGCAATTTTATAAATTTGTCATATGCGGGAAGACGGTAATGCAAAGTAATTCCAATTAGTCTCAAGTCTTTTCCACATATGAATCAATAGGTTTGGTAGCTGAGATGAAGTGGAGGTACCAGACCTCTCTGTGCTGACAATCACATAACAATAGATGCGTCGGACACATACATCATTCGGGTTCACAACAACAATACAAAACATAATTCAATATCAAATACTTTATTAAAACAATAACTTAAATACATTTAATATAAATTAGAGCTTAAATTAACATTTCAAGGCATAGCTCAGGACTGAATTTATATTGCCTTCGCTTAAGAGCTTATATACTCAAAATTACATTTCAACTTTGATTTTGATGACAACTACTTTTAGTTGTTGTCATAACTTAAACTTAAACATCAGATTTCAAACTTAAATATTAACTCTAAGCAGGTATGACTTTGCCTGCATAAGACAGATTTTTAGTATAATTCTTATAATTTATTTTTACAACATTATAAATGCAATTATATGGTATTTATTTCAAATATTATTTAGATTTAAATTTTGGGTTATATTTTAGTAAATAGTCACTTAATATTTTGTTTTAGAATAAAGTTGTAAATATTAAAATTTTAATTGAAGTTATAAAACGTATGTTCTAATTTGCCAAAAATTTCCCGAAAATGTATTAGGGTCATTCGGTTCAGTCTTGTTTAATTTTAAAATAATTTTGATTAAAATGATAAATGATTACTTGGTTTGTAAACTTTATGGTTTTTATGTAGCTTTCTATAAAATAGTAAGTGGTGACTTTAGAAATGTTTTAAGGCGAAATTTTATTAAAAATTTTAAACTTATATAAAATATAGTAAAATCCAATATATTAATATCAAAAACACTAACGTCAAAAATATTAATGTTTAAATATTAGTCGACTTTAGTGTATTTGACATTAATATTTTCGACTTAAGTGTATCCGACATTAATATTTTCGACTTTAGTGTATTGGACATTAATATATTCGATTTTGTTATATTTTATATAAGTTTAAAAATTTTAATAAAACTCGTCTCAAAACACCTCTAAAGTCACCACTAAAGAAAAGCCATAAAGTTTACAGCCAAATAAACTTTACATTTTCGCGCAAACAATTTCAGAGCCCATATAGAATAAAGCAGATCATATTTCTTATACTTCAAGTTTACAGGCATTCAGATAAAAATAAAGAAAACCAGTTTCTACCATTAATATAAATTTTTTTATAAATATTTTAATCATTGCATGTTTCAATTATGTATTGTTTGATTTAATTAAATAATTAATAGTGTAGTCCAAAGTGTAATCTATGAAGATATTACAGTAGCATAACAAATTTCCTATTTAAATTTTATTTTTACTCAAAATAATTTTAATATTGTTAATTAATTTGTAATTAATATTATTGATATAAGTTATTTTGTTAATTTAATAATTATATCTAAAGTTTTTCTAATTTTAAGAATTTATAATTAAATTATATTTAAAATAAAATTTTATATAACTTACTCCTAATCAGCATGCCAATAACATTTTAAAGGCTTTTCCGTAATTATGGTCAAACTCACTTATAAGGATATGCAAGTGTATGCGTGAAAGTTTAGTATTAAAAATTTAATCAAGCTAGTAAAATTTTAACCCGAAATAAAATAATTTTAATTAATTAAACAGAATCTTAAACTGAATTAAGGTCTTCAAAGATTATATAATCAATTATGCTTTATCATACATAAAATATTTTACAAATAATTAAAATTACTTTATACAAAATTAATGTTAAAAAATAATGTAAATTTTTAAAATGTAACACAAATTTTTTATATATTATCTGACCTGATTAATTTAATATTGTATAACATAAATGTTAATTTTTTTGCTAAAAATTTAAAATTGTTAATTAAATTAATTTATTTTTATAAACAAATTAGAAACTTTTTAATATTTAAATATCAATAATTTGAGATTAAAAATAAAATTTTAAAGTTGCAAAAGAAGAATTTAAATAAAAAATATATATAATTTAAAATTAGGTTTTAATGTAAATTGTATATTTTATTAAATAAGAAAAGTGTTAATTAATTTAATTTGTTAATTTTTAAATTATTTTAAAAACATCTTAATTTTGCTAACAAGTTAAAATTAATTTTAATATAAAAACTTATTCAATTTATTCATACTGTTAAAACAAATGATAATTTTTTTTTATTTGAAATTCTATTTCACGGCAACAATAAAAATAATAATTAACTGATAACAAATAATTTTTATATATCGTATTATATCAGTTTTTATTTGTTTAAATAAAACAAAATATGAGATTAATACAAATAAATTGATAACGTTAAAATTATGTAGAATTAAAAGATGTATTTTTGCCACTAAATAGTGCAATAAATGTTTTGTAAAAGTCTTTTTATCTAAATTTCTTTAGCAACGAAAACAAACTGATAAAAAATGTATTTACAGTTAAATAAAGTTAAATTATTTCTTATATAAGTTAGTTATTGTTTTAAAAATATTAAAATAAAATTATTAGTATTTCAAAATAATGTACAAAAATCAAAATAATTTTGGTAATCTATTTTTTCAAAATGGCCGATTTGACTTTGATTATAGAAATGAATCTGGCGCAATTGGTAGGGGCTGCTTTGGTTTTGTAACAAAAGCTAGCAATAAACTTAATAATAAAGAGTATGCTATTAAAAAGATCGTTATTAAAAGTAATTATGAATTTTTAAATATATTAATTTTGTGTTTTATTTGTTAGTCTGTACTATATTAAAATATTTTTATATTTTTTAAATTTTAAAATTTTTTTAAAAAATTTATTTCATTTTATTTATTTTATTTTAATTGTATTAATTTTTTAAAAATAATTTTACTTTTACAGGTATATAAATTTATCCATAATTGTTTTTAAATTGCATTTTAGATCATAGAATTATTGTTTTTAGAACTTGTTGGAATTATTATTTTCTTACTGGTTAGCTAAAAAATAATATATTTATTTATTAAATACAAAATATTTTTTAAATAATAATATTTTATTTTGGTTATTTGCAACATCTGTGGGATGTAACGAGAGAAATGAACTCCACATAACTGCCCCTTTAAGGAGTAATTTTGAAATTATTAGCGCTCAAATTAAATTATATATATATTGATCAATTAATGCGACACATTACTTATGTATTATTAATAGACAGCACTAAAAATTTGTATAATTTAACTTGGGCGCTAATATAACGACTTTACTTTAAAATTATTCCTCACAGATGTAGTTATACGAATATCATTTTACTCGTTAAGTCCCACATCTTAAAATCTTTTTAAAAATATTTATTATAGTTTTAAATTTTTTTAAAAATTAGATACAATTTATTTAGTAACTAGGTAACGTAACTAATTATATTAAATGTACTGCAAAATTTATTTTATTAAAATATAGATTATATTAATAAATTACAATATATATTAATAAGTCATACATATACATTATTAATTAAATTAATAAATTTAATATGTTTTTAATATTTTTAATTTATTAAGATAAAGTGCATTATGACCAAAATATAATTAAACTACAAAATTGGGCAAGATTAAACAACGATCAATTTGTGCAACACAGAACTATTTGGCTAGAGCATTTTGATCAAGAATCTAGAGATCAATTTTTACTATCAGCCAAACCTGAGCTAATTACTAAAACCGATAAATTTAATAAATTTATAAATAAGAATAAATTGAATGACTTCGCAATACTTCACATTCAAATGGAATTGTGTTCGTTCTCATTGAGTGAAGCGGTGAATAAAATCATAAAGTTTTGCGACGTTAGGCCTAACCAACTATTGCCTCAAATCGGCTATTATATAGCGTCGGAGCTATTGCTTGAAATATTTAAATGCATTAATTATTTGCATAAATCTATTAAGTTTGAATTTAATTACGAAATTTTAAAATCAGATAAAATTTTAATTAAAAATCGTGGCCGAGGTCAATTTATTAAACTAGCAGATATTGAATTGACTATGGCAAATAACAAGAAAGTATTGAACAGTCAAACAAAAGATACAATTAATTACAAAACACCAGATTTAATGACTAGTAAAGTATATGATATGAAAGCCGAGATCTATAGCATTGGTGCCATTATTCAAGAGTTGTTTAACTTTGATATTAACAAGTATGTTATTTGTTTTTTAATTTAAATTAAAATTTTAATTAATTAATATTTTTAGCATTAATAATATTGATGATGGCAAAATTCCGGATTTTTATACTACATTGATTAATTTATCTTTAAAATTAATTAATGGCCAGCAAAATATTCAACTAATTTGTTCGGAATTTTTGCAAGTTAAAAATAAATGGACTTTAAATTTTGCAGATGTTAAAGATGTAATTCTAAAGCAAATTGATATTAACCATAATTATGATATTGTTAATGAGTTTCCACAGTATTTCTTAAAAAGAAAGTTTATGTCAAATACACCAAATATGGACTTTTATTTCAATTTGTTTTAAAAAGAGCAATGCAAATTTAAATAAAATTTTAAAATATTAAGTAAACTGTTTTTATGCTATGTTAATAATAAATTACATTAATAATATCTCTTATGCAAATTACTGAGCTTACAAGCTTATTATTAAAAACAATTAATGATTGACAGTTAAAGTAGAAAATATTCTATATTTCAATAAATTTCTCGATGAGAAACTTTCTAGAAATTTCTCCAGTAAAATTTTCTAAAAAATTTATAAATAAATAAATAAATAAATAATGTTTTTGATTGTTTTAAAAATATTTAATTAAAACATTTATTATTAATCCAATCCAATCTATCATATAAAACAATAAAAACTTAAGTTTATATATTTTCAATAAAATTCCCACAGAATCACAACGTAATTAAAAAACCCTTATTTTATATCTAGGTATTTATTCCTTATATTATGAAAATCATGTTTATATTTTTAAAACACTATTTTTCTTCACAAGTAAATTTTTAATATAATCATTTTATTGATTTATTAATTCTACTTCAATATAAAGTGCATTTCGGAGAAGATAGCACAAAATTCAATTAGCTAGCAAACTTAGTGGTAATTAAACTTACGTTCGAATAGAAATACAGACATTCCCTAAGACATTTGTAGTTACAGATTAGTTGATAATTATCTGAAAAATTAATAATAAACATCGAAATACAAGTCAAACTTACAATAGTTGTGCAAATTAGCATAAAATATTAAAAATTTCTATAAAACCTTAAATTGTCTTAAGAACTAAATATTACAATTATTTTGATAAAATCAATTTCTCGATACAGTCAAATAGAAAGCAATTTAAAATGACAAAATTATTTTGTCTGGCAGGCCAGGGATGTAAAAGTACTTGTTATTAAGTCGTAAACAAAGTTGGAAACAATTAAACCAAAGCAAGAATGTCTTAAAATTTGACTAAAACAATTTATTAAAAAATATTATTCGATTAATGATATTCTGTTTTCCGGCTTAGAAATTATTTAATATAGCAAAGAAACTAAAATTAGCTTAAATTTCAAAACATATTTTATATAATATTGAAATATTTAAAAACAGCTACAGTCTTTTTTTAAAACAAATCTATTAAGAAATTCTAAGAACTAAGTAAAAAATGTATAATTTAAGAACTAATGCGTCAAAAATTTTATTAATTTCAATAAAGTTTAAAAAAATATTAAGAAAACTATCGATGAAAAATATGTACAAACAAATATAAATAATATTAAACAAAAACTTAAACAAATGGGTGATAATGAAGTGTTAAAGTAATATAAAAATAAAATTTAATTCTTGATATAATGTATTTTACTTTAAATAATTTTTGTATTATTTTTGTATTTCATATATTTTGTCTGTAATTTAAGTTTCAAGTTTAAAAATAAAATGTAGCTTAATGCATTATTATTTATTGTATATTTAAATAAATTTGTATTAATTATTAAATTATTAATTGATTTTAGTTTAATTTTTAAATATTTGCATACAAGGTAAAAATAAATAAATTGGTAAATTATAATTTTAAAAATTAAATGGAGAAATATAATTATTTGAATGGTGAAACTATTTATATACATTTCTTTTACAATGTATTAAAAATTATAGTTAAATTTATATAAAAGTTAAATTATAAAAAAAAAGTTAATATAGAGCGGCAAATTATAATACAACGATTCTTGTAATGTGCTGAAATTTTTATTATTTACGATATTTGAATAAAAAGTGCATCAAATTTTAATAACTAAGACTTTATTTATTATTTCTAAAACATTTTATAATTTTTAAGCGCAAAGTCTAATCGACGCGTTTCAATAGCTGCAAATTTTTATTATTTTTGTTAACTACTGTACAATACGAAAGCATTGTTGGAAATATTTGAGACAACAGTTTGAATCAAAGTATATAGGCATTGGTGATTGATCACTAGACCTTACAAAATGCAATTCAATTTTGTGGAAATATTTAAAAAGTAAAGTAATTTTATCAGAAACATCAAACATTTTCAACAATACATTCGCACTCTGACTCAGACTCTTACTTTAATTCCCATTGAAATTAAAAATTTGTTATTAAATAACTCGAAACTAAATTTTTAAAAAATATAGTTCCAAGTTGTTTTTTGATAAGATCTATAATATTAGTATGATAAATCTCGCTTTAAAAATATCAATAAAGGTTTATTGAATTTAAAATATACTATCATTATTATTGCCAAATTTCAATGTGTTTAGAGTTCACAAATAATAACTTTAACATTAATTAATATATTAATTTTAAAATTATAAATATTAAGTTAAATCCTTTGTTTTTTTTAAAGATTAAAGTTGTTTCTAATTAGGTTTTTGGGCATTTTAAATGTCATTAGTTAAAAAATTATTTAATCATATACCAAGACAAAAACAACACTTTTATATTTTAACACAATTGTTTTTTAAAGCAACTCTGATTATAACAAATGTTAGGAATAATATTTTAATTTAAAAATAGTTTTATTATACATATGGTTTAAAACATTTAATTTGTATTTTATTTATTCCTTAAATTTATTTATTTTTAGTTTAATTTTCATATTTATATAATATTAAGAGTTTATTTTTAAATTATAGTAAAACTAAATATAATTTTATAGTATTAATAATCACCATGTTTATTTTTAATAATTCTATTTAAATTAATGTTTAAAAATTATTTTTTAAAATAAAAATAAAATTATTAATTAATTTTATTACATATATAATAATAAAATTATTTTAAAGACTATTATTAGCCACTGTTTTTTCAATCCAATCGATATATTTCAAAACTCGAGTGAACCACATCTTATCGCCACTATAAGCACAATCGTTAGACCCGTTAGGGGTAGTATGCCAACCTTGATTCACATCTATAACAACTGCCTTTCCATTTACATACTGTACTAAAGGGCCAACGGCATCGCTTTAAATGTAACAAGCTATGTTAAAATTAAGATTAAATATAAATAATTTATAATTTATTCAAATAAACAACATTTTCTTACGTCACTCAAAACAAAACGTTTAAACTAACTACGCGTTTAGAAAAAATAATTGCATCATTCTTATTAGTAGCATTCTGAAATGCATTCATTAATATAGCTAGAGACCACAGAACGTTCCATAATATATTATGCGCGGCAAAAGTCGGGAGTAACAAAATAATATAAATATCGGAATTATTATTATATAAAAATCTGTAAATCTAATTATTTAATATAGAAATATATTTACAAATAAAAAACAAACAATTTAAAAATATTGAATAATATTTACATTGTAAAAACAAATTCAAATCAAATATAGAAACATATTATCAATCGGATAATCCCTAACACCTGCGATCAGATAGCATACATACCAAACTTAATAACCAATCTTGTGATTTGATTAACAACAAGTTTTTAAAAATTATTTAGTACTGAAAGCACTTTAAGTGAAAATAATATTGTTTTGTCTAAATTGACTGAATGCGAAAATAATTATTGGATTTTAATTGCAATTTAAATACATTTAAATTTAGTTTATTTTAAGTGAAAATAATATTGTTTTGTCTGAATTAACTGAATGCGAAAATAATTATTGGATTTTAATTGCAATTTAAAAACATTTAAATTAAATCAATTTTAAGTGAAAATAATATTGTTTTGTCTGAATTGACTGAATACGAAAATAATTATTTAGATTTTAATTGCGATTTAAAAACATTTAAATTAAGTCTATTTTAAGTGAAAATAATATTGTTTTGTTTGAAGTGATTGAATACAAAAATGGAAAATAATTTAAAAGATAAAATGAATTACATTTGTAAAAATAATAGTAATTTTGTTATTGTGAATGGAATACTGAAGTGTATACCTTGTAATAAATATTTTACTGAATTTAATATTAATAATGGTGTAAAAACTGTAAAACAACATGAATCACGTGACAAACACAAAAATAACATAAAATCTCCAAAAAAGAGAAAATCGACTGAAGTCAATTCTCTAAACGAAAAATTGACTAATTTTAATGAAAGATTAACTGAAGCATTAATTGCAGCAAATATTCCACCAGAAGCTCTAAATAATATTTTCCGCAATTTTTTGTCTGATTTCACAAATTATACAATTCCAAGTGTGTCAACAGTTAGGAATTGTGTTGATAATATTTATGAAAAAAAATTGAATAATTTACGTAAACTTATAGGAGATAGTAAAATTTATTTAATGGTTGATGAAACGACTGATTGTATGAATCGATTTGTTTGCAATGTAATGGTTGGCAAATTAGATGGTAACGAAAAAAAAATCAATGCTATTATCAACAGAAATACTAGAAAATACAAGAAACAAATCAATTAAGAAAACAATGTTTAATGCGTGTGTTAAACTCTGGCCAAATCAACAAATATTTTCAAAAGTTTGTTTAATCTTATCAGATCAAGCTAAATCAATGTTAAAAACAATTATTAATTCTAAAAACATTTTTCCAAATGCAAATCATGTAACTTGTTTAGTGCATGCTTTGCTTCGCGTCTGCGAATCTATTCGCAATAATAATACATTTGCAGATAAATATTTTTCTTTAATGAAAAAAATATTTAAAAATTCTCCAACACGTAGAAAACTTTTTAATGAAATTTGTAAAATTGCTCTTCCCCCTGAACCCATGCTCACTAGATGGGGTTTATGGCTCATAACTTCTTACTATTACTTAAAATATTATGACAAAATATTAGATTTTATTAATAAATTAGATTCTAAATCAAATACTTCTGTTTTATTAATTAAAAAATTAATTAATAATCCAGATGTAAAAAAAGAAATTTTAATATTAAATAAGTATGAATTTTTAACTAATGGCCTCAAAGAGTTAGAAACTCAATCTCTAACTTTACATCAACAAATGTATATAATATGGATTATTTATTCTAATTTAACTGGATTTTCTAAAGAAAAACTTAAAAAAAGTTTAAATAAAAATTCTAATTTAACTAAATTTACGTCTATTTCAAATATAAATTACATGTACGCACCTCTTACTACCGTTGATGTTAAAAAATCATTTTCAAAACTTAAAACACTGTTATCTGATAAAAGAACTAATTTCACTGAAAATAATATTAAAAAATATTTATTTGTATATTACAATAATTTTTTATATTTTAATTTGATTTTTAATGAAAATAAAATTTAAATTTAAATTTTTTATATTGAAATAAAATTTTTTGATACTCCCGACTTTTGCCGCACATAATATATTATGGAACGCTTTGTGGTCTCTAAATATAGCCGTGCCCATTTGTGCCAAACCTTCTGTTATATCATTTGGTTTTGTAGCGCCATAACCAGCAACCATAGAATATTCTTCGACTAAATTTTGAATTAAATTTTTTGGTGAACAAATCGAATTAATTTCGAGTTTATTTTCGAATTCAATTGACCAATTTAGTTTTAATAAATTTTTGTCATATGCTGTTGGAATTGAGATATTGTTAGAACTTTGAAACAGCGAATGGTTTATATATTTGTCAACCACTATATAATCGGTATTATTAACTTTTAAGAATCCAACGTTTATTACTATTGTGGGTCTTTCAGTACAATTTGTTGGGCATCTGTTTGAACTAATTATTAAAAATTTATTTAAAATATGAATTTTAACTAGGTGACATATTGGCTTTTTATTTAAAACAATGTGCTGCTAATAATATCCAATTTTTATTAAGAATACTCCCAGTACAAATTTTGCTAGATTAAAATTAAAAATTTACAGCAATTATTAAATTAAACTAAGTTGACAAAATTTGCATTGTAAATTGTAGCTTTTCTATTTATTTAGCAAATACTTTTTTAAGTTATGTATAAGCTTAGAATTCGGAATCGAAGATAAGATAGTAGTATGTAGTGTACCTGAGTAGTGTCTTGTTTGCTATATCTTTTAAATATTTTATTTTCAAAATAAATGTTAATACAGTGCTCGACAATAGTTTAGATTTATTATCAATTTAATTATTTATCTATTGATCAAAAAATAAATATGATAAATTTTAAGTTAATGACTTAAAGACATAAACCATAGTAAAATTTTATATTAAGCTTGTTACTTTGCAAACAATTGGATTAATAGTTTTAATTTATGTTTGCAAAGCGACAAAAGTTTTGATTCGCTATTTTTTAACCTAACTACAGGCCAATCCGCTTATAAAAAACAGCTTCGTTTTGCTAAATTTGTTGGTTATAACCGGGATTCTTTATATACGGCTATAACTTAATACATTTCATCCCACTTATAACGAATACCCTCATATAACAAACAGTAATTATGGTACGAAATAACAATACAACAATTATAGACCGAGAATTTAGGGATAAAACCCAGAGAAAAATACAATTAAGATATAATTTACATTAAGTTCTTTTGGAGCTGTGATTTAAAAATGAGGGATAATTTTGAAAGAAGGACAGAACTCATGACGTCCTAAACCCATAGTTGACTGTAAATATTAAAAAAATTATAGTCTTATATAACGTATCCTGGTTATAACGAACAGATTTAGCAAAACCGCGCTGTTTGTTATAAGCTAGTTGGACTGTAGCTAAACT
Source organism: Belba bartosi (assembly GCA_034693685.1). NCBI lineage: Eukaryota > Metazoa > Arthropoda > Arachnida > Sarcoptiformes > Damaeidae > Belba > Belba bartosi. The sequence continues at coordinate 11,916 of JAQFXP010001684.1, forward strand.
TGAAAATTAAAAACTATTTATAGTACTAATTATTATTTTAAAAAACATTTCTTTAATGTTCTAAAAATTAATATAAATTTGATACTAATTAAAACAACATAAACTTACTGATAACCACCACAACATACAATTGCAATGTAAGTTAGCCAGGGCATTTCACCAATTTGCACGTTTCTTCCAAACTAGATTTGACTGATTATGCGTTCAGTGTTCGCCCATTGGAAACACGAGGTATCCATTAGTGAGGATTCGGGTCCAATAACGCAATCACTGGTTGTTATGTTCGGATAGTCTCCAATTGAGGCGTGATTTGCATTACGTGTATAGGCTTTCAAACCTAAAACTACAAAAAAAAGTTTTTATTTTATATTTAATTGCATTGTTTCTAATAGTTATTAAAATTAAATATTAATCTAATACTTACGAACTCGACAAAATTTTAACAACAATTTTAGACATTATTTAATCTGTTTAATTTTTAATATTTTATAATTAAGTTTTTTATGTTGCTAAATTTGTTAAAAATTATTAAAAATTTAATTAATGTAATGTAAAATCTGATTTGATCAAGTTTATCAAATATCAGTTAAAAGTAACTTGAATATATAAATTTGATACAAGAAATAACTTGAAAATAGCGATCAAACAGGTCTGCCGATCTAGGGGGATCAGGGGAGTAATTTTTCGGACAAATTTTGACAAAACTTAGAAGCATCAGGGAGAGCATTTTTCTAAAAACTCTTAAATAACCTATTTATTTATAATGATATTTTACTTAATTTAACTAGATTTAAACTAGCAGTAATTTACAAATAATAGTTCAATTGTGGTCAAACCCCCACCTTCCCAAAATTTGCGGATTGCCAACAGACCAAATTATCGCGAATAAATGTTAAATTTTAAAATTACAGAAGATTTTTGGCTAATCCCCTTTCTTAATCCTTGTTTGCAAATATATTGAAATCAAAACCGATTTTAATTTAATATAAGTGCAGTTTTGATACATTTTTCAATATGGTTCTCAAATATTTTAAAATTGTTTTTATGTTTTTATTAATTAATTAAATTTTTTACATCAACTCAATTATATTAAAAAAAACTTTATTAATTTTTATTAACTTTTCAATTGATTTTACGTTAAATATTTATAATTAGCACAGAATACACACTATTCCCTACTTTCTCCTGACCTTTTCTTTCGAACATAACCTATTCCTCTAACCATGTATTAGATTTATATTGAAATTCAAAATAATATTTTATTTAGTTTGTAGTAATTACTAACAAGCATTCATGCTTAAATTTGACACCCAAAATTTATTAAAATTAATTTTAAACAAAAGTACATCATATATGATGTAAAAGAATCAATTTAGTTTTTGGTAGTTTAAGCTAGATTAATTGTAAGTTTAATATGCTTTCTGTATATGTTTTTTATTTTGTATGTATACATTTCTAATGTAAGCTTTTGTGCAGTACAGCAATACAGCAATTGTCGACTTTACTGCTGCACGCCTTCAATGAAGGATTGTTGTTCAAGTCGCGAATGTAAACAACAAGTGTTGCACGGAAAAAGAAACTGTAATTAAACAGTAGCAAATACAGCTCTACATAAATAGAGTCTTTAATAATTATAAGTAATTATAAGCAAATATAAATTTTGTTTCAGTATATTTTAATATATTACAGGCATACAAATATAATACAAAACTAATATATTTAAAAATTTAAAATTACATTTAATAATAATTTTTTTAATAGCATACTTTTTATTATCAAGTTTATGTCTAGCTTTTGTTACATTGCCAAAGCCGTTAATATTAATTGCGCCAGACTCATTTTTATAATCAAAGTTAAATCGGCCATTTTGAAAAAGTAGTTTACTAAAATTATTTTTAATTTTGCAAATTTTTTTTAAATTATAATAATTTTATTTTAATATTATAAAAAATAATTGAATTAAACAATAAATTATTTAATTGTATTAAACTGTATTTAACTCTAAATACATTTTTTATCAGTTTGTATTGTCGTTGCAAAGAAATTTAGATAAAACAACTTGTTATCAATTTTGATAAATAAATTTACTGCACCATTTATTGGCAAAAATTTATTTCTTAATTCTACATAATTTTAACGTTTTTAACTTATTTGTATTAATTTATTATTTTGTTTTATAATTAATATAAAAATTGAGATATGTGCAAAAGGATCACAAACAAATATATTATTTTATAATTATTTATAAAAAATAAAAATAATTATAGATTTTCTTACTAAAAACATTTTAAAAATTTAAAATATGCAAATTAATGATTACTAAAAATATTTGTTGATATTTATTTTTGTTTTTTGAAAATCTTAACAAGTTTAAATCTGCTACTATTTCAAAATTTTAAAATCAAACGAAACTGAACAGTAAGATTTTAATATATAATTGTAAATTTATTGTAAATTCATTTAAAAAATTATATTTGTTAATCCAAAATTATTATACAAAATAAAAATATTTATTCGTTAAATATTAGTATTTAACTTGAATTAACAAAAAAAAATTGTCTCTCTGTCAGAATAAAATATTAATTAAATATAATATGCAGGCATGTCAAAATTGATCTATTTGGTGCCACTTGTTTAATAGTGTTTGGCAATATTATAAATATTTTACATTACAGACATTATAAAAGAAAGTAGATATGATTAAGCGTATATAATGATATGTTTTATAAATAATTTTCCCTAATTTAAAAATTGGATCCCAACGGAAACTAAAATTAAATTGTCAAAATTCGCAAGTTGTAATTTCGACTAAAATCAAGATCTACTAAATATTTATATTTTTAAATGCAACATAAATAATTAAATTATTTATAATATTATATTATAATAAAATCTCAGTAAATATTAAATAGGGCTTAATAGTTTAATTATGTGCATAGTTGACTTTGAAATTAAAAACTATTTATAATATTAATTATTATTAAACAAGACTGAACAGTATGATTTTAATACATTTTCAAAAGACGGTTGACAAAATTCTATTAACTAAATTAAAACATACTTTTTAATAAATTTTTGAACAAATATGTATATATAAATTTGCCTTTATTATTATAACGAAAAAAGATTGAGCTTGTTATTAATAGCAAGAAAATTTTTAATATCTTAGCTTACAACGGGAATAATTCAATATCTTTATTATAATAGCGAAAAAAGTTTGAGACCTTTTGTTAATAGCAAAATTTTTTTTAATATCTTTGCTTACAACGGGAATAATTCAATATCTTTATTATAATAGCAAAAAAAGATTGAGCCGTTTTATTAATAGCAAATTTTTTAAAAATATTTTTGCTTACAACGGGAAATATTCAATATCTTTATTACAATAGCAAAAAAAATTTGAGTATTTTTATTAATAGCTAAAAAATTTTAAATATCTTTACTCACTTTGTGAAGAATTCAATGTTTTTATTATAATAAAGATGAAAAATTCATTCTTTTATTTATAACTCTTTACTTATAACTGTTAAAACTTGTCTACTGATTTAAACTGTTGACAATTGGCTGCTGATTTGACTACTTTAATTTGATTTTGAAAATATGACTACTGATTTTTAACTGATTTCTATTAACTGCTAACTTTTGATTGCTCACAGTATGTTGTGAATTTTAATGTTTTTTTATATTTTTTCATTATTAATAACTAAACTATTTACATAGATATATTTGTTTTAAGATTAAGATCAAAAAACACATTATTAAAATAATGTAAATATTTACATTTGTAACATGCAACAGTGATTTTGTGATTTTAAAAATGAGTAAATGATAAAATAAAAACAATCTAATGAACGAAAATTAAAATATTAATAAAATAATTTTAATGAATTTAAATCTTATTAATGTAACATTGTGGTATGCCGGGCAATTGGTTCTATACTACTTTTATTTCAAATTTGACATATCACTGAGAAGTGTTGCGGGTTTAGTTGTAGAACGGTTGGGTGAGTCTGTTCTCAGACCTCTTACTTGTATTAATACTCTATTTTAGCTTTACTTATAATCTCTTTAATTATTAATAAATTTAAACAAAATTTATATTTAAAACTATATATTTATTTGTTAATTAAAATCATTTGTTAATTGTTATTTAAAAACTTTATTATTTATTATTTTGTTCTTCATTAGTCAATCAGAACATACCTCTCACTCAACTAAACCAAAACACAACTTATTATTTATTTTATTTTAGGTTAAAGTTATTTATTTTAATTTTGTCTATTAATTTTTTATTTAAATTCTAGACTATTCATTACTAATCTAACTTTCTATTTCTATCAATAATATAATAATTCTTTTTTTAACTTTTTATTCTAAACTTTAGTTTTTAACAAAACTAATCTTTTATTTATAAAATTTAAACTTTAATATTTAATTAATTTAATAACAACAGTAGCCATAATTCAATAAATTTTATTATAGATAAAAGAAATTTATTTCATTTAATGATAATGTAAATGAGAACATAATAAAAGTTAATTAATAAAATATTAATGAGATAAACTAAATAATATAAATAAAATAGAAATTTACTAATAAAACATTTGCCTAAATAAAAGAAATTCTAACTTATATAAATGAAAATGATTTAATAATGTTTAAAATGAGTGCTTGATATAAAACAAACATTTAAATGCACGGGAATAAAAATATTAATAAGATTAACTAAATAATATAAATGAGCAGTTTCTAGTGTGTGCAGATGCATTCAAGATGGCCGACACTGCATTACAGTGCAAGGGTATTTTCAAGACGTACTTTATGGAGGGGGCTTTTTCTCATAGACCACTATGTTAAACAAGACGTACTTTATGGACAAAAATCCACCTGACATCTATCTGATATCCAACTGATTTCCATCTGACTTCCACCGCTAAAAATATTTTTTAGGTAGATTTTTTAGGTGGACTCGCTCAAAAGTATGAGCCTATTTTTGGATGATGCAAACCTAACCTAACTTTTTCATTGGCCACAAATCCATCTGACATCCATCTGATATTCATCTGACTTCCATCTGACTATTTTTGGATGACGCAAACTTAACCTAACTTTTTCATTGGCCACAAATCTATCTGACATCCATCTGACTTCCATCTGACTATTTTTGGATGACGCAAACCTAAACAAACTTTTTGTGGCCAGGATTTGTGGCCAGGAAAAAAGTTAGGTTAAGTTTGCGTCATTCCAAAATAGTCAGATGGAAGTCAGATGGATGTCAGATGGATGTCAGATGGATGTCAGATGGATTTGTGGCCAATGAAAAAATTAGGTTAGGTTTGCATTATCTAAAAATAGGCTTGTACTCTTGAGCGAGTCCACCTAAAAAATCCACCTGAAAAATATTTTTAGCGGTGGAAGTCAGATGGAAGTCAGGTGGATATCAGATGGATGTCAGGATGGATTTTTGTCCATAAAGTACGTCTCGTTTAACATGGTGATCTATGAAAAAAAGCCTTCTCCATAAAGTACGTCTTGAAAATACCCTTGCACTGTAATGCAGTGTCGGCCATCTTGAATGCATTTGCACACACTAGAAACTGCTTAAATTAAATAAAAATTTACAAATTTAAAATTTCCCTAAATAAAAGAAATTTTAATTTTTATAAATGAAAATGTTTTAATAATGTTAAAAATGAGAGGTTGACATAACGCAAACAATTAAATGCACGAGAATTAAAATATTAATAAGATTGCAAATGTATAGATGGCCAAAGATTGCTGGTAATTGTTTAAAATATTATTAAAGTTTCCTCTTCGCTAAGACAACTGGCAATTGTATAAGTTTATATTAAAGTTTGCCAGTCACCGAATATGGCTGCCAATATAATAAATTATTTTTATGCATTGCCATGTACTAAAAGTGGCTGGCAATTGTATGGATTATTTCTATGCATTGACATACACCGAAGGTGGCTGGCAATTGTATGGATTATTTCTATGCATTGCCATACACCGAAAGTGGCTGGCAATTGTATGGATTATTTCTATGCATTGACATACACCAAAGGTGGCTGGAAATTGTATGGATTATTTCTATGCATTGACATACACCAAAGGTGGCTGGCAATTGTATGGATTATTTCTATGCATTGACATACACCAAAGGTGGCTGGCAATTGTATGGATTATTTCTATGCATTGA
>JAQFXP010001685.1:0-18109 GCA_034693685.1 Belba bartosi
CCGGTTTTAAATTTTTTGTCTAGTACAAAAAAATATGAATGTAACATTACTTTATTCTTTAAACAAAACTAAATTATTTTTAGCCATTAAAAAGTTATTCAAAAAATAAGAGCGTCAAGATATATAAATAACCTCTTTACTTAAATTGAAAATTATTTTATTGTAACTTAAGTTATGAATTAAGCACAAACACGTAGCTAGAAGCTTTATTGTAAGATGCTAAGCAACGTCTATATATTTGGGACTGTTAGCCCTACAATGCACACTAAAGTTTTAATCATTTAATATAAATTTGCTTTGAGTTTTAAAAATGAATAATATTTACAGCATTAATAATATTAATTAGAAATCCTATAATCAGTCAAATAACCCGATATCCCGATCACTGATTGTTCGAAAGTTTTGGCTAAAGTATTGCCTCTTAAGGGACGGGTGGGTCGGACGACAAGATTAAAATCAATCACTCAAATAGACAGTCATTACTAGACTTGTGACAAAAGGGGATTTATGTAGTCATGGTATCCTCCTAGACGAAAATTACTCCTATAAATTAATAAACATATAAATTATTATATAAGCATAATACAAAATAGTAAAATCAAAAATATACAGTCGAAAATGATCATCACCTGGGCAACCAGTTCATCGTTTTTTTTCATCGTTTTTTTCTAAGACATCTAATGGTAGAGAAAATGTGAATAAATTACGACTTGTATAAGCATATGGGGTTCTAAATTATAAAAAATATATTTAACCTAAAAGTAAATTTTGTTTTTACTAATATTGTTAAGATCGACTTAGTAAAATTAAATTTTAAAATATTCGACTTGAAAATATTCGACTTAATAAAATTTGACTTAAAAATATTCGATTAAAAAAAATTCGACTTAAAAATAATCGATTTAAAAATATGCGGCTTAACAAAATTTGACTTAAAAATATTCGACTTAATAAAATTCGACTTAAAAATATTCGACTTAATAAACTTCGACTTTAAAATATTTGTAAAAACAAAATTCACTTTTAGGTCAAATATATTTTTTATAATTTAGAACCCCATATGCTTATACAAGTCGTAATTTATTCACATTTTCTCTACCATCAGATGTCTTAAAAAAACGATGAACTGGTTGCCTGGCTCATTACATACAAACGTCGATTCTATGGAATAATAACGTATTAAAAGTTAATTAAATTAAATGCTTTTGAATCGAGTCATCACTTACTGGACGTCTGCCGTATAGTCTAAGTCTGTAATTGAGTCAAACAATTGATTCTTAAACTTAATGTTTAGATAATGTTCCAAATGTTTTAGCCACTCATTCGACTATTAATTGACTTACATTCGTATTGGATCGGCGGTACAGACCCGTCCTCTTCAGTGACAGTAATATCAATTGTATTATTAGTTTTTTTTGGATTAAATGATAAATAAAAACCAAATAATTTATTAATTGTTTTCAAAGTAGTGTTTATTCAATTTAATGATCAAATAAAACCAAAACATAAAATACGTAAAAGTGTTTGAATCCTAAAACGGCTATAAATTATAAAACAGAATATTCTTCAGATTCTGAGTGGATCTGTGGAACCGAATCCTTTAGATCCGGTCTTCTGTGACTGCAAACAGATATCGTTCGGAGAAATGATTAAATGCGATCAAAAGGACTGTTATATCAAATGGGTTCACTTCGGGTGCGTTGGGCTAAGAGAAAACCCCAAAGGAAAGTGGTTTTGCGACAAATGTCGCACATATTTAGTCGATTGATTGTTTTGTCTAAAATTTAATCTAAATCAAAATTGAATTAATTCGATAAGTGAGGCAACAATAAAGGCATATCTCGAACTGTTTTAGTAATTTTAGTTTGAATTAAAATTTTATTTTTTTAACATATTACAATGTAAAGTTAAAATAAAAACATAACTAAAACTTAATTTGATAATTAAAAATGTTTTTTACATTTAATAACATTTTAAATAATTAGTTATTTTTTATTTATTTGTTAATAATCTATTTATATTAAAAAATTTTAAATAATAACAATTTTACTAGTTATTGTTATATTAGAAATTATCTTATTAGAAAAAACTTTGTAAAATTGTTTTAATTTTTTTAATTATTAAATTTTATTATAATGACATGCACAAAAATCGAAAATAAAAATTACATATATAAACAAGTCTAAAACTTTTTAAATACAAGATTAGTAAGAATAAATTGGATATAAAATATATAATTTTAAACTAAAAACTTATTTAGTATTAATATATTTGTTCGCAATTAGTATTAACTGAATTTGTGTCTTCAGACTGACGGCCAGTCAATGGAATTAAACACTGGGTTTGGGATAAGGAGTGCATTGTTTCGCGTCTTTTGTACGACTTTTTGAAACTATAAACAAATAATTTATGTATTAATTAAAATTTTGTTTAATTATATAAAAAATTTACCCAAAGTATATAAATCCAATAATTAATATAAGAATTAAAAGAGTGTTAACAACAGACAATGCGTTAAATATATTAAAATTATTCGAGTTATCAGTATTTGATTGGTATTTGAGTTGAGAAACAATTTCCGCATTAATTGAATCGTCATTAAGAGGTGTCAGACATCTCGAGGACTGAGGGGTCGGAAGACATAAATGAAGACAATTAGCGGAAAGACATCTATTGGTTAGATTCGGTCGTAATTGTGAAGAATTGGTTAATACTTTGAATCCGAAAATCGACTTTCGGTTCAGTTTTGATACTTTGTATTCATAAAAGACATTACTTTTAGTTGTATTTAAATAATCGATATATTGTTCTGAAGTGTAAATGAGTTCCGCTTTTGGAATACGTAAACCAATTGATTGTATTTTGCAAATCATGTAATCATTCGCTAAATATAAGTCATTATTCAAAAGAGTCATTGAATTCATTGATTGGAAAATCGTTTCGGAAGTCATATACGACTCGACATTCAGTCCATTGAAGTCAATAGAGTTAAGCGAATAGTCGTTAATATCTATAAAATAGTATCGATTTGTCTCATAATCGACAGTCAAATGATATGTTTGTTTAGAACTGTTGTAAAGTATCTTCGGATCACTTCCTCCGAAATCCAATTTCATTATCTTTGGCTCAATTCCCGAATAACTCCAAACGAGTACTGAATTCTCGACATTATATCTCAAATATTTCGCATATTTTTCATTGAGTTTACAAATAGTATAAACAGTATTAATGTCTTTAATGTCCAATACTTTAATAGTATTCGACTGAATGTCAATCCAATAAATCAATGAATGGATCCAATCATATGCTATAGAATTCGAGTTTATATTCGGTATTGTATTAATAGTATTGAAATTATGATCAAGTACATTTAATTCATTTGTCTCTCTTTGATAAACAATAATCCATTGCTTATCGAAATCATATTCAATAATCTCGTTATTCATAACTCCATTGAAATACAGTTTATCTATCGTTTGATCCGAAGAGCTCTGAATTAAACCATTTGTTACGGATATTAAAACCGGAAAATTTAAACCTATTTTAATGCAAAAATACAGTTTGATATAAAATTAATTAACCACATGGTTATAGAAAATTTTAAAATTTTCATTAGGAAATCGTTACTAACGATCAATCCATACCCATATCTCTTGTGCTATATTTAATTCGAAACCCGTTTTTCACATAATTATGATCTGAACTGAATATCAAAACAACATAATTTGACATGGTTGCTATTGTGCCCGGAACACCCAAAGCCACTTCTCCGCTTAGATTTGCAATAATTGAATTGAAATTATGATTTCCATTAAGTATAGTAAGAAAGTCGTGATTTTCTTCAGTTTTAAACATGTCAAATTCCAAATATATATTTTTGCTTTTGGCAACATTTATACTCCAAACACATTTTATGTCTGTATAATAAACTTCTGGATATCCCGGACTAAATATTGTGCCATTATTTTCAGTGTAAATTCCACCACACCCTAAACATGTAAATTTATTAATATTTAATTATTTTAACTAATTTTAATCTTACCATGTTCAATTGTTTTATATTGTATTTTAAATTCAACCTGATTATTCGTTTGTATTTTAATCATTAAATTATTTGATTTGGAAATAAAATGATTGATATTATCGCTAATTGTGTTTAATAGCTTACAATCGCCAGAACAGTCATAAATAAGTAACGGATTATTTGATAATTTAAACTCTTTAAAGTTTAACAAGATATATTTATCTTCATCAACGGTAATATTCCATTCACAATAATTCAGGTTATATTTAATATGTTTTTCATAAGTTATCGTGCCAGTTTTGTCTGTTAAAGCACCACCGCAACTTTCTAATTAAAATAATATTTTAATATTATTTACTATTTTAAAATATCAACAATTTTTACCCATTTTTAGAAATTTATAAATAAATTTAAATTCTTTTCGTATGACTGAACCGTCAGTTTTAAATTGTAAAAACAAATTGTTTGTACTAGATGATACAATTGTGGGTCCTCTAATTCCATGTAACTGCATTATTGGTGACGTTGTATTTGAATAGCCATCAAAGATAGACAAAATGTCACTAGAACCTTCCGTAATAAATTCTTGCAACTCCAATTCTATTATCATATCTTTAGGCGCAGTTATATTCCATTGACAAAACAAACTGTTTGTATAATTGCCTGGATAACCCGGGCTAGTTAACTGTTTATTGGCTGTATCTAGAACATTTGCACATTTTTCATCTATATTTGATTATATAATTAAAAATAAGTTCTCTTAAATTGTAAAAATTTTATGATAAAAATAATTACTGTATATATTTATATACAAAAAGCTAACTATTTTATTTACCTGGTTTAATAAAATTAAAAGTAAACTTGAATCCATTTAAAATCCCCGAATCATCAGTTTTAAATTGCAAAAACAAATTGTTTGTGCTAGAATAAAATGTTGTCATGTGAAAATTACCACTTAAATTAGCAATAGTTGGATAATATATCGAATAACCATCAGTTATAGATAGCCAGTCGTGTGTGGCCTCAGTTTCAAAATCAATTAGTTGCAATTCAATTATCTTCATAGATGGCGCCGTTATATTCCATTGACAAAACAGATTACTTGTATAAGTATCGGGATAGCCAGGGCTTACAAGCTGTTTCTTAACAAGATCTAATGAGTTTGCACATCTCTCATCTGGCATATTAAAATAATAACTTTTAAACATATTAATCAATTGCAAAATTAAATTAATTTGCAAAATATATTTAATTAAATTATAAATTATTAACACTATTATTACTAGCGTTTTAAAAATTAGGCTCCAGGCTCCAAGCTGCTAGCCAACAGCTAATTAACATATTATGACTCCAGGCTTTGGTTCAGTACTCCAGAAACTCTAGGAGTTTATAGATTTGGAGCCGGGAGCGTACAACACCAATTATTACAATATACAGTTAACTATGGGTTTCAGACCTGGGGTCGGGACCGAAAATTTAGGGATAAAACTAAGAGAGGGATACAATTGAGATATAATTTACATTGAATTCTATTGGAGTTGGGGACAGTTCTCATGAAGTCCTAAACCCATAATTGACTGTAAACTCAATTATATAAATTCAATGTTGATGCACAATCAGGTAATTTGCATGTTAAAAACAGTCTGTTAGAGAAAAATTATTCAAAGCAACTAATATTTGTCAAAATTGAGTATACTCTATAATACTAATAATATTTACGTCAATTAAAATTGTAAAGAATAATCACCTTGATCAACAAACTTATATGTAAATTTAAATCCAGAACCAGATAAGGCTCCGTCAGATCCAAATTGCACCAATAGATTATTTGATGACGATAAAATTGTTTCTTTATCATAATTTCCGCTAAGAAATGCTATTTTTGTTTGAGAATTGCTCGAATTGCCATTATATATAGATAAATGATCTTGGCCAGGTTCTGTCTCAAATTGTACTAGTTTCAATTCAATTAATTTGTTTGGTGGAGCAGTTATAGTCCACTGACAAAATAAATGATGTGGATAATTTCCAGGATAACCTGGGCTTGTTAACCATTTTTTCTCAGTGTCCAGTGAATTGTTACATCTAATATCTAAACAATAATAATATAAATTTGATGATAAATTATTATTTATACTTTTTTACCTTGTTCGGAAAATTTAATTATTAATAAAATAATAAAAATGTTGCAGATAACATATATTAATTTTGTTTTCATTTTTAACGTTTTAAAAAATACGCATAATAATTTATCTTAAAAACATTTAAAATCAATTAGTAAACCGCTTTTTTCTATTCAACTTAAATTATGTTTAAATTAGATTGTTGAATTATTTTTAAATATTTATATTAAATCCTTTGATAACTATTCTAAGAAATCATAGTTTTATCTCTTAATAAATATTTATATAATTAAATATTTTATCAAATTTCAATGATTAATTAATTAATATAAATTATTATTAATATATCATATTAAAATTGAACTATATATAAAATTTCAATACAAAAAGTGGTTCCGATGTCAAACATATCTTTAGATAGCATTACGTTTTAAACACACAAATAGAGACTAATTTCAGATTTAGAAGTATAAACATTATATAGTATTTAATAATATATTTCTTATTATTTTTTTCATTTCTTATTTGTTTATTCAAATTTAAAATTTGTTTTAATTATATTTGAAAATTAATAATTGGAATAAAAATATTTATTTATTGGAAAAAACAAAATGATAATAAAATTTAATAGATTAATAGATTTTAGTGTTTGTATTGATTTTGTTTTAAATTATTTTTTTAGCGATCATTGCTTAAGAATAAAAAATTCCGTAATTTGAAACACAATTTGTTGTCCGAAAACTTCCAAAAGTATTGATTCCTGGGCTATGATTGTAGTCAACAATAGTTTAGTTTTTGATTTATTTGCGATTTTTTTTGTCAATGTTTTATCATTTAATCCAATACTTACTTAACTATAATATTGTTTCAATTTTCTAATTATTTCGTAATTTGTATTAATTGAATAAATAGTAATAACTGTAAGAAATTGTTTGATTTGTAGCCTCTCTTCAATTTGCAGTCAATTTGACGCCAAAATAAAACAAAATATTAATTAATTATTCATTTTATAGACAAAAACTATTTTATTTTTCAGTTCAATTAATATAAAAAAAAAAGTTGAGTTCAAAGTAAGGGATAATTATTTTTTTGTATTTTAATGCAATTTATATTTTGTATTTAAAAAAGGGTTAAAAACAAAAAATACATTAATTTGAGACAAACTTAGAGTTTATTTCTAAATAAAAAATTAATTTAATTGTTTGATATTAAACTCATAAATAATATATTAAATGTTTTTATTATAAAAATGTTTTATAATATCCCCCCTTTAGCCCCCGTTTTGTATCCTTATCTCCGATTTTATTAAGTATTGCACAAAATGTTTGCAATTTCTACCAAAAAAAAATTTAATTGACTCAGAATTGACTGTTTTGTTGAACTTAGCAGTGATTTGATTGGTTGACATCAATAGCTATGTATCGATCGGTTTGTTTGAAGTTTTGGTTTTGATTTCAATTCAATCACAAGTTTTCACATTATTTGAGATAATAATTGAATCAAAAAAAAAAGTTAAATAATTTCAAATCAAAATATCGTTTCAAAAGTGAGAAAATATTTATTTATTTAAAGTTATTAAGACTTTGTTTAGCTTTAAATACAAACTCTAATCAAAAATTTTCAATTAATTTAAGCTTTAATTCAATAGAAAAGTCGGATTTGATATCAAATTCATTGTCAATGTATCGAAACAAATGGCAAAACAATTATTACTCCAAACCCGTAATGAATAAGAAATACTTCGGCGAATACCAGTGCCCGCAATGCCTACGGGAATGGTATTCAGCGCATGCATGGCTCGGGTTTGGCCAACAGTGCAAGCGGTGTCTCATTGACGTCGAACCACACAAATTGGTTTGGATTTTGAAAATTTATTTATTATTTAAATTCATTAAATTTTTTAAACATTAAAAAAATTTTTATTAAAATATTTTTTAGACACCACTCGAAAAGCCGGACAATAAAAACGACCGAAACAAGAGTCACGAGACGTCGATGTGCGCCAAATGTCGTAAACTGGGCTATGACTGCAGCCATCGCTGCAAACGTTAATTGATTTCTAATTATTTATATATTATTTGAAATTTTTAACTGTATTTCGATTTCATTGAATTTTTTTTGAATACGTTTTTCCATTTAATCCGAATTAAGTCATATTTTAAATTCAATTTTTCCCATTATTTCTAATTCAAAACTTTTGTTTTAATTATATAACGATATTATTGACAAAAATATTAAAAAATAAAAATTTGTCATTTTAAAATCTTGATAAAAATTGATTTTAATTTAACAAAATTTAAATAAACAAAAAAAACAATTTAATAGCAAATCACTTTCGGCTCAATTACGAAGAAGTCAAAGCAGTAATGCCTTCGAATACAAAGTTTATTACAATTTTCAGAGAACCGAACGCTCTATTCGAGTCGAGTTATAACTTTTTTAAAGGGTTACGGATGTTAACTAAAATGTCTTTAAAACAATTTTTGAACAATTTATACTCGAAGTCTAGTATTATTCAAAATATCGATTTTAATAAATGAATATTTAGGCAACAAATTGGTAGAAATCAATTGAGTTTTGATTTAGGTTTGAATGTCAGTCAGTTTGAAGATAGAAATGCTATTCAAATTTTTATTCAGAAAATGGACTCAATTTTCGATTTGGTTCTGATTACTGAACGAATGGATGAAAGCCTTATATTGTTAAGACATGAGTTGTGTTGGACTATAAAAGATGTGATTTTATTCAAACTGAATATCAGCAAAAAGCCAAAAATAAACATGACCATTATAATGAAAAATAAACTAGATCGCTTAAATAATGCCGATTATATGCTTTACAAACATTTTTCTAAAAAATTTGACAAAAGAGTGAAACAATTAGATTTAAAAAGAATGAAAATTGAATTAAATTTATTAGAAAAAAAACTAAATATTTTTATGACAAATATATTAATGTAACTGTTTTTTAATACCTAAATCAACTTGTGAACTTTTTTCCAAAACTAAAAACATTACAGACAAAATTTGTAAACAATTAACAAGCAAAAATTATGATTATTTTCTAAAAAAATAATATGATTTATATAAAATTCTTGAAATGGTAAAGTCACCTAAAACTAAATCTGTAAATCAACACTATTTAATCTTGTTAAATTAATAATCAAACAAATAAATAAAAAATTAACATTTTATTAGACGAGATGAAAGAACAAAAATAGCTTTATAAAATTAAACCTTTTTTATGAGGAGCTAGTTTAAGAGTAAATGATGTACACTAAAAACTTCTTAATAATTTTTCTATTTATTTTAAGCAAATAATTTTAATAAAATTAATATTAAATTTAAAAATTATAAAAGTGATCAAGATAAATAAATAATTAACTGAAGTAATAATATATTTCTAATTAATTTATCAAGTATATTATATTTACAAACAATTTTATATTTATGTGCTCAAAATCGAATTTAAAAATTTAAATTAATAATATTATACTTTGAAAATATAGATAACTATGTTAATTATAATATTTTAATTACAGCTAGCTAAATTTTGAAAGTATAAAATAATTATTATTTATTTTAATATCCATTTAAAATGTTAAAAGCATACTTTAATGTTTTACTTATTTGCTAATCATTATTGGATATACACTTTTTATTTTAATTTGCAAAAAATTAGCAAATAAAATATTTTTGGCGAATTCACATAACCGTAAATACAGTTTGCCCGGAGTGTGCATATTTCTACTACATTGATTTTAAGCACATACATATAAAATTATCTGTATTTGTTTTAATATCAATATTTAGCAAAATAAAATTTTAAGCAATATTTATATATATTTTAAATTTAATTAAAATAGTTTAAATTTATAAAATATAATTTTTATTTAAAAAAAATAAATTTAGTTTAATTAATAATTAATTTTCAAAATCTTTTGAATAAATAAACCTAGTTAGCAAGTCCAATATAGCTCTGGGCTCATTCATATTGGCATAATGTCCCGCATTTCGAACAATAGCATGCGTAAAATTAGCAAAACATTTTACATAACCGGCCACTTCGGAATCGGTTGGGCTTACTCTCCATATAATACGTTTTGCGGAATAATAGTCACTATAATATTTCCATGCTAAAAATTAAATTAATAAATTTAAAGAAATTATTAAATTACATAAAAATATTTTAACAATTACTATTTTAATTGCTTACATGGGTTCTCAAAAATTCCATTAATAGAATTTATGTTAACTAAAATATCTCGATTGCCGTTAAATAGCAAAACCTTATAGTTAGCTATAAGTGCGGTTAGATTTGGTTCCATTGACTTAAAAAAGTCTTCTATCATATGCTTGTAAACGGTGTGATTGTTATTATTGTATTTCATGTGTCCGACATGTAGAGCCTCTCGAGTTTTGTTTAAATTTAAATATTCCATAAAATATAGCAAATCTGCAAAAATATAATCAGCCTGGGTCATATCATAGGGCATGAAATAACCGGTTGTATTGTATATGTAACTGAGTCGACCCGGTTTGAAGAAAACTATAACAAATAATAGTTATATTTAGTTAAAATATTAAACATAAACTAGTATAAATGTTTATTATTTTTTAAAAATAATTTTTAAAAAATTTTAAATTACGATTTATTTCAATGCAAAAAATTAACGTTAAAATTATGTAATTGTAAACTTAAATTATTTATGTAGATAGATAAAGTTTGGCAGTTCAGAACAAGTTTTTATCTAAAATAAATATATTTAGATAATGGTGCAATTTGTGTCAAACTCTTGTTTGATATCAGATTTAATAAATGCGTAATATAAATAAAATAAAATTTAAATTAAAAAAAATTTTAAACCCTAATACGGTAATGTTAAATATGTTAATGTTGAATATGTTAATTTTAAATATAGTAATATGGTATATTTTACATAACCATATTCGACATTACCGTATTTATTACGGTTAAAAATTTTTGTTTTCTGTTTTTTACATAATACACCAAACAGACAAATAACAAAAAAATTATTTAATTTCTATTCTGTTTTGGGTTGGGTTTGAGTTTCCCATTTTGAAAACGGTTTTATTTACTTACTCTAATCTAGCAAACTGTTTATGAACTGCAAAACTTTCTGAAAACATCATTAGTAATCTGCTCATTTAATAGATCAATTTATAATTATTGTTAGCTATTGTACTTAAAAAATAGTTATTAATTGTTTTGCTAATTAAAGTTGCAATTAAATATTTTAATTTTGTGAAGGGATATAGTTTGTGTAAAATTAGTAAAATCTTGCCGTAAGAGCAGCGGCGAAGCCGCACAATTTAAATTAAATGCATCTATTTATCAAGTGCCGACGACATTCCCCCTTGCAAATATTTTTTTGATAAATATATGTTTTAAAAATATTAAAATAAAAAATATTTTTACATATTTTGCCGAATATTTCAAATGCTTTCGAATAATTTTTAGCTTTAATTTCGGTTCGTATTCTATCCTCTCGTTTGTGAATCACATTCGCCTCCATTTCATCGATTAATCCATTGCTCTTCAAAAACGTCGCGTAATTTATCTGATTTACCGGATCTATCCAACCGTTGCCAATGACTATACCCTTGAAATTCAAACCGGATTTACCCGACATTTGCCACAACTTATAGCCAATCGCCGGAATGTATTTACCGCCATATGATTCACCGCTTATATACAGTTCGTTAGCTCTGTATTCGTCAAATAGTTTATAAAATTGTAACAAAAATTCATATAAATTATCCGCAACTGAGGACTGATTTGTCGCAAATCCGTTCTCATTATCCGTATAACTAAATCCGGTGCCAACGGGTGAGTCGATGTACAAAACGGAAAACTCCTGAGTCCAGGCATAGGGTCTAATAGTTATGTTTAAATCTTTGTCTACTTGTAAGGGTCCGAATAGAAAGAGTGAAAATAAGCTTGATGTTCCCGGTCCACCTTCCAGATAGACTACAACGGGTGCTGTTTTGGAATTTTTCTATTAATATTTTTAAATTTAATAAATATATTTAAATTAAATTTTTATTAAATAATTTTAAATTACAAAATAATATATAAATTTTGCAAAATTAATTAGCTACTTTAAAATTTTAATTTATTTGTTTTATATTACAATATTATAGTGCATTTGTTTCACTGCAATACAAACTATTATATGAGTCTATTATTTAAAAATTATATTACAGTAAAGTCCATAAGTATATTTTAGCTACATAAAGTCTCGCATAAAATTACACCTTGAATTTTTTAAGCAGGTTAATAAATAGAAAATGTTTATATGATAAAATAAAATTCAATATTATAAGATCAACAAAATTTTAAAATATAATAAATAGATAAATATAAATATAAATATTATTAAAACTCTAATAAGTTGAAATAGATTATTCCAACATATTTCAGTATTAGCAAAATCTAATTTGTTAGTTTAAGAAAATATTTGTAATAATAAATTAAACTAAAAATTCAAAAATAAATTTAAAACTTTTAGATGTTTTAGAATACACTAAATTTTTAAAGTTAAGCTTAAACTACAATCATATAAAATAAATTTAATTGAAAATAGCTCTATTATGCTAAAAATATTTACAAAATATTGCCTTACATATTTAACACTAACCAATTTTATGATGGCACCTACTATTCTTATTGATTGTATACTAATATACTTATTTAAAAGTAATTAACTGTAAATAAACTTACAAAAGATGGGAAAAACCAGAAAAATAAATTTGAGTTATATTTCCAATCGACGGTTAGAAATCCGGAAAAGCTTTGAATTTTCGGCGCATTTGGTATTGACTTGACTTCACTCAGACTTTTCGCTTCAATTGTTTTATTCGCTTCGATATAAGGCGTCAAAACTAAATGATCGCATTGTATATCATATAAGTTAAATGGAAATAAATAAATTAAAATTGGCAATGCAATAGCGCTAAAATCTAAAAATCTCATTTAAAATTTATTTTATATAAAGATTAAGTAAATTAAATTATTATTTCTACTACATTAATTATATATATTTTATATTGACTTTACTGTATGTTAAAGTTATTTATTCTAACTATGCTTACTAAGTTAAAAAATGTTTTATCTAAATAATGCGATATTTTATCTTATGTTTATCACAATTTTCTCATGTTATTTTAGTAAAAATAAACAAAATTCAAAAACAAAATTTTGAATCTAAAATAGTTATTAAAACAAATTTTTAAAATTATTGTTTAATAAAATGACAGTTTGTAAAAAACAAAATCCTTGAGAAGTGTTGGCAACTATACATGCATTAGTCATAATAATCTTTTTATTTTAGAAAGCGATCAATTAGTATATTTATCTAAATTATTTTTAAAAAGTAAACATTATTGATAATATTTACTTAAAAGCAATAAAATGCATTTTAACAATTAAATTAATTAATATCAATTATAAGAATAAACAAATAAAAATTTTTAATTAAATTTTTAATAATAAATTATATATGAAAATTATAAATGTAAACAAAATTAATAATTTAATATATAATTTTAGAGCAAATGATAATACTATAAATTAAATTTTTAAACAGTATAGTAAGCCTCTTTTCTTACTAATCTAGTAATATTTACATTATAAATTTACAGTTTAACCTTCAACAACGACCGCTCGATTTGTACTAACGCTAATTAGTAATTAAGGCAATTTTTGTTTTTTGGCAAAGAACTTACTTATTTAACAAATTTTATTATTTTAAACTTATTATTCACTGGATATAAAAACAATAATAACAAAAAATGTTTTAAATAAGCAAGTTTATAATATCAATTGTGCGACTTGTCTTTATAATTGGACTAGCTATTGCGCCGTCGAGCCGTCGCTGATGGAAGTCAATGGCAACCGAAACGTATAAATATATATATGTTCGATACAGAGCAAAGTTGGTCACAAATAATCTAGCTGAGATAAGAATAAAATATTTTTAAGCAAATATGTCTAAAATTTAAATAAAACTATATATAAATAGCAATGTTTTTAATTAAAGTTTATAATAATTAAAAATATAATGTTTATGAAAAGTGTTTTTATTTTATATAATTTACTATTTTTTATTTTTGGTCTTATTTCTTTAATATCAACAATATATTTTTATTTAATTAAACTAACTAATCAAGATAATATAATTTTAAGTATAATTTTTAACGATGAATATAATTGGGTTATTTATGGAAAAGCTATCTTAATCATAATTGAAGCATTATTAATATTAATTGGAATTATTGGCATCTATGGATCAAACAAACAAAATGCAACTTGTTTAAAACTGTATTACATATTGAGTCAAATACTCTGTATATTATGCAATGCATAATATGCATTGCAGTAATAAAATGGATCGAAAGCAATGAAAAGTCTGTGCGACAACGGATTAGTAGTGATGCAGAGAAACTACCCTATACAAATTTACATTATAATTTTAAGTATACTAAATTTAAATGTCCAAATAATGTTATTTATTACAATTATAACTATTATTATGACTATCGTGATAGTTTTCTTGATTGTATTAAGGATTATGTTAAAGACAATATTTATTATATTGAAATTACTTTAGCTTGTTTAATTGTTATTCAAATTTTGGCAATTATATTAGACTTGATAATTATGTTTTTAGTAATAAAATTGCAAAGCTTACAACTGGAGCAATCGAATATGTCTAATTTTAATGTAATAAAAGTCATTAATTTTTTTAAAACCAAATTATTATTTTAATACACATTTCAATTATATCTATTTTAGTGGTTTATGTATACAACTTATAAATATAAATTTTGTAATTGTTGTTGTAATTGTGTTTAATAAATTGTAGTTGTTAAACTTTTATTGTGAAATTAACTAAAGAGTTAATTCAAACAATAATTACAAAATATATTTAGTCTAAAAATAAGTTTATTTTATTCAAACAAAAATTAGGGATAGGATTCGAATCCATTTTGGATTCGATTCAGTTTAACCATTAGATCGTAATTAATGGAGTCGTTGACCACTGAGTCGTGTTTGTAGTCCGGGTGCTGTCGAACGAAGTCTCGGATCCATTGGGCGGTTGTCTTCACTCTTCCCGACGATCGACAGCCAATCAGTCGAAGATATCCATCGATTGTGCGCTCAGTGTCCGCATCCGTGCCTATGGTCTCGATGTAGCGCCGGATAAGCGGCAGAAGACCCGGAAATTCCGATCCCTTTCCGTTCATTATCTCATTGCAAGTCATCAAAATATACGACTCATCCGTCGGTCTCTTCTCAACACTACTGACCACTTCGGGCGGTGTCTCAGCCGTAAAGATGTTGTTCCGGAACCAGAACTTACACCTATTGACGGAATCCCTCTTCTGGGCCTCAGCCATGTTCTCGTCTACCTGTGTATGGAATGGGAGGAAAGGGTTGGGTTAGATATGCATCAGTTGAGTGAATGTATAAGAATTGAGCGAAACCTTCGACATTGGAATCAAAAGATTGAGTTTGAAGTGAAGTATAGCTCTGGAGAGGAGAACAATGAGGACAACATATGCGGCGTTTTCTGCTTCAGTCGATTGCAATTCCATTGTTCGAAACTCTACTCTCCATCCGATGGGACTGTTAGGAGGCGGGGGTTTAAATCGCAGGGAAGGAAAGTTGTTCTGAAAAACAAGTTTAAAAAACTTAATTAAAAATAATAAATATTAAAAATTATTATTCAAACATTGATTAAACGAAAAAAAAAGTTTAAATAGATTTTTAAGTAGGTTTTAACCGAAACAAATGATTGCAATTATTAACTTTTTGGATTGTCATAATACAAAAAACAGTTGAATTTATTTATTGTTTTAAATATCAATTTTTAACATAATTTAAATTAACTCCTGATAAAGGTTTTGAAAGAACCAAAATTGAAACAAGTTTAATTAAATACTCAATCATTAAGACTAGACTAGGTTTCAAAATTTAATTAAATAAATATTTTACTTAAGCTTGTTACAAACCTCAAAATGATCCGCATCTATCTCTTCATCTTTTTGACCATGCTCTCTATAGATAGCCATTGGATCCCGGATGAATTTATATGCAACATATTTGGCCAGACCTGTGCCCACACCCTCTCTAACCAACTGTTGATAGTATTTCTCATTAAAGGAAAACTGAATGTCATTATAGCTATCGTTGGCTTCACTCAAATACGAGTTAATCGAATCATAACGAGATTTATTGATTCGATACATATTCTCCTTCAGTGGTCTCTCTCCGAGCTCTTCAGGGGTTCGACAGTCAAGGGAATCGCATAATACACTGAAACGACAGTCCCTATCGGACAGATAGCCCCTCCATATCGGTGAGGCGGCGCTCAATGCCATAGCTATTGGTGTAAACGGCGCCAACTGGTCGTATAAGTGCATTGCTTCATTTAGATTTTTCCCTAGTTGTGTTGTCTTGGTAATCAAATAGTAATAAATAAATAAATTTTGTTCTACAGTAACTTAAATGTATATTGAGAGTTACATGATTGATTTAATACAGTTTAATTAATTATTACTTTTTTAAATTCAGTTAATTCAATTCACTACTTATAATATAGTTTATAGTTTAACTACATTTCAAATATGACGTTACTTCTAAATAAAAAATAAATAATAACTTATTTATGCATTTATCAAGAACAAATATCCAAATCCAATACACTCTACCTGAACACAACAACAACCCATTCCACTCAAACACGAATCCATATAAATGTGATCGACTTTAGCGGCTCTATCGGACTCTTCATCATTAAAACGCTCGACAAACGGGTCGTCAGTATTGATGTCTTTAAAAATCGAAACATTCATCGCAACCTTCCGACCCCTCCTGAGTCGCACATTCTTTATGCTCAATGGACATCTTGGATGAATATCTTGAATTAGCTCATCCGCAACAAATACACTCTTCTGAATAGTATCAGGGTCATTTGGATTAGGATTAGTGTAGGGATGGGTAAAGTCTTCACAACCAAACCGAGGGTAACCAGTGATAGCCATAAGCGCCTCGTCTTCAGCCAACAAGCTTTTGATGTCTTCCAGTCGACTCTTCATATGCGGCTCAACCTCCAGGATGTGGCGAAGACCAAATTGATCGGACTCTGATTGGGCATATGGATGGCCGGGTGTCGACTCTAACTGCCAGGAGCCGGCCTCTGGTCGCCAGAGCACCTGCCGATTGTCCCCCTCTTCCTCTTCTCGCTTAAACATAATTTTGAGGATCTCTTTGGCTCTGAGACTGAGTCTGACCTTTCGGTTCGAGTGATCGAACTTTACTAACATATACTCCAACTGTAAGTTTAGTAAAATAATTGTAATTTTTTATTTATAAAAATTTAACATTAAATTAAATTAATATTTAATTTGGAAACATTAAAAAAAATATACAATATTATAATCTTGCTTAGCTTTTAATAAAACTATGATAAACCTAGATAAAATTTTTAACAATTTACAAGTTTTTGTTATGATGATTATACAGTAGTTATAATTAAAATAATTTTAAATAATTAATTATTTTTTTATAAACTAATCCATTGATCACATTCTGAGAACATGAACGCAGACATAGTTTTGAATTTTATATTACAGTTTGAAAACTATTTTTACTCTTATTACAAACTGTTTTTATATTAATTAAATTTTTTAGTTTTTTAAAATAAGATTAAGTAATTATAATTTTTATGTTTAGTTGATTTAATCTCATAATCATTGTATAAATTATTTTTTAAAATAACAAAAATTAAAACTTATTAATAATAGACTGCTTATTATTATTTAAAAAATTGTGGTATCTGGTTTCTTTACTATTAATAACAGGGATTGTGAAAGGGGGGATCAGCCAAAAATCCCCCCTGATTTTGAAAATTTGCATTTATCCCCTCCCCCCCTAG
>JAQFXP010001686.1:0-18097 GCA_034693685.1 Belba bartosi
ACAGATATTCGTCGACAACAGTTGGGAAGACCCGATCATTGCATTTCATATTGAATCGAAAGTTTAAGCAAATAATTCGAAACTGTTTTGTAATTTGAAATTAAATTCTAACTAAAATATATTCTATTTATTAAAATTTATTAAAATAAAACAAATAAAAAAATGAATAAAAAAAACATAAAAACATTAAAAAGCGCATTATTATTTTTACTTTATTCTTGATTATAAATTATAGTATATTTATTATACTTTAAAAATATACATTGATTATTTTTTAAAAAAACACAGATTATTATTATTAGATAAAATATTAAATTAATTACACATTGGTTTGCGAATAGGTAACCCTCAACTAATTAGCAGGCCAGTAATTAATTTATAGGTGGTGGACACGGTATAGCACATACTTGACAGCCAAGTTTTTGGCAAATATCCATGTGTTTGTGACATACTGATTTTTCATATGGCTTAACTGCAATGTAAAATTTATTTTTAATATTAATAATAAAATAAAACATTATTTAAAAAAATTCTTACAACAACAGAATCTAGCAACAATTTGCATTGCATCATCGCACGTTATTAATGGACAAGAAGAGTGAGGCGTTGTATCATCATTGGGTAAATATGTTTGGCCCACAATAAGCGAAATAAATGTTAGACAAATTACCAGGATTAAATTTACTTTTGTCATTTTTGTCATTGATTGCAATACTTGTTATTTATTAATTTGTTTTTAATAATAAGATTAATTAATTTAACGTTTTATCTCATAATAATAATCTGCGTTTCTTAGGAAAATAATCATTTCAACTTTTTAAAGCTTAATGAATATGTCAAGGCTTACAAGGTAAAAATAATTGGAGAGTTAATAAAATAATTAAAATTAAATTAACTATATTAGTTTTAATAAATAAGTATAATAAATAAAATTTTATTTAAATAATTGCATATTAAAAATAATTACAATAGAATTATTTTAAATTTAACTAATTAATTTAATACAAGCTAATTATTTTATTATTTAATTATTTAAATATTTTATTAAATTAATTATGTATTAAAGCTTTAATTAATATTAGTTTATAATCTGTCAAATTTATTATGTTTTTGTGCAGGTTCAAAAGGACAATGAACATAACACACTTTACAACCAAGTTCTTGGCATAATTTAGTAAATTTTTTGCAACCTTTTTTTTGACCTGGTGGAGCTTAATTAAAATAAAATTATTTACATTATAAATACTGATATTTTATCAATTAAAAAATACTTTTTAATATAAATAAATAATTTCACTTGCCACAACAAAATCTAGCAATAATTTCAAATGCATCTTTACAATTTAATGGACAATTAGGATTGAGCCAAGGTTTCGCACCATATGATCAAGTAACAAGAATTAATATTGATAAAATTAAAGCTAACATTATCAAATTAAAATTTGCCATCTAATATAAGAATTGGTTTTTATTTGAATTTAATTTTAAAAAATAATTATGTTTTTAAAAATGTTTAAAGTTTTAAAATAAGGTTAAAAAATTTTATTATAGATATTTGTTTATAATGAGTTTAACTCAAAATATTAATTATTTGTGAATATAACAAATGTTTTTTAAATATAACATATTAACTTTTATAAAATATTTTTTAAAATGTTTTATTTTAAACAATACAAATAAAACAAAAGCAATTTGTTTTCCAAAAATTATTTTAAGTTTAATGTACTTAATATCAAAATATTTTTTATATTTTAAAAACTTTAAATATAAATAAAATTTTACAAAAATTGAGTTAGTAAAATTTTCAAAAAGCCAGACTAAATTATTTTTAATTTTAAAAATGCCACTAGAATCTTCTTATTTTGATTTTTCCTTTAGTTTACCTTAAATAATATTAAATAATTTGCTGACAATTTATATTTATTTTATTTTATATAGCATTAATAAAATTAATTAAAATAAAAATTAATTAAAAACAAAAATAAACTTGTAAATTATAATAAATTGTGTCTTTAAAGTTTTATCAATACAAAATTTTAACTAGTTTAAAAAATTTAAAAATACTTTAAAACACATTAAATTATTGGTTTATTTAGATAATATTTTAAAACCAATTATTTTACAAATAATTAAATTTAGCAAAATATTTCTGACTTACCATAATTAAAAATTTTTGTTTATTAAATAAAATATTCTAGTAAACACAGCGTAGCTTTCAATTTATTTCATTAATAAGTAATTTAATTAAAAAATACAATATATTGATAAATATGTATATTAACAAATAAAATATTTTATTAAATTAAATACATATTATATTAACAAATTAACTTGGTGGTTGTATTGGACATGGAACAACGCATTCATTACAACCAATCGCATAACATTTATTAATATATTTTTGGCAATATGTTGCTTGATCTGGTGGAACTTGTATAATAAAAATTATTGTTAAAATTTTTTGAATTAATATTTTAAACAAATAATAAAATTAAAAATTGCATTTACCACAACAGAATCGAATTACAATTTGCAATGCGTCATTGCAACTCAATAAAGGACAATGCGACTGATTTGAATTTCCATATTTTGTTTCGTCTGTTGAAACTGTAAAATTAACTTGCAAATAAAGTAAAAATATTAAATAAAATTTTAACATTATTATTTTTTTAAATAATTATATTTAAAAAAAACTTTTCAAGCCTAAAATAATGTAAAGTATTCTACTTTAGTATACAGTTTATATAGATTTTTAACTCAGAATATCAATTGTTTGAAAATTTAGCAAGTGTTTTTTAAATAAAAAATATTAATTTTTATAGAAAACGGTTTAAATTGTTTTATTTTAAACAATACTATTCAAACAAAAGCCAATTGTTTTACAAAAACTATTTTAAGTTTAATGTATTTAATAACGAAATATTTTTTGTGTTTAAAAAAAATTAACATCTAATTTGAGTTATACAATAAAGTAATTTATTAAAAATTTTAAACTAGTCAAATTAAACTATTTTCAATTTTTATCTTTACGAATAAGCGTAATTTTAATTTTTTAAATCACTCAAATTGGCTTGGTTTATTATTATCCACTTAATTTAAAAAACATTTTTTAATCACACTCTGCACCTTTCATCGAGCATAACCAAAAACTTAAACCCAGGCAGAGATCGTCGTATCATTGTGAGATATGGTAAATCTGGAAAGTGGTCACAGATTTAAGAGCACACACCTGAACGCTCCTTTTTTAAGATTGTGATTAAACCGTTTGTACACTACCAATAAACGGCCCTTGGTAACCAGCCCGTGATTGTATTGCTCCCCTATCAAATTCAAACCTACGTTAGATTTAAGTACAGAACAGGGCATATAACCAATGCGCCACCCTGTCTCACTAATTTATTGAGTTTGGAAATTATTTATTTACAAGGCATACATATCCAGACAGGCTGGCACAGTGATCAAGGTGATGGACTGCCCTATTGTGCAGGCAACTTGTAGTGGGTTCAAATCCCGCTTAAACTAATCACTCTTTTAAAAAATGATTAAAATGAGCAAGCTTTTAAAATGAGCAAGACAAAGAATAAATTAATTTTAAATACAATTGTGCTTAATAATTGTCTGTTTTATATTATATTTTGTATTTTAGTTTTCAATTAACAAAAATAGTTATAAAAATGTATATTTTAAAAATTAATTACTAGTGTTGCTATGAGTAGAAATTTCACTATAAATAAAAATTTACTTAATTTTGTTTTTCTGCAAACTTTTTAAACTTATTTAATTGAACATTTTATACTACCCCAGTTATCTTTACTCAGGCTGATTTTTTGGACAATTCTAGCCAGATAATTTTTGCCATTATCAAACAGCAAACATTAAAACAACTTTTTATTTATGTATTTTTTAAATATAAAATTTAAACAATTGTTCTTCAGATAACCTTCCATTTTAAATTAGAATGTTTAATTCTTCTTGCACATTTGTTGGATATTGGCAGAATGTTGTAACGTTTTTAGTGACATTTAAAATACAAAAAATATTTTGATTTTAAGTACATTAAACTTTGTAAAACTTAAATGGCTTTTGTTTTAATTGTATTGTTTAAAAATAAAACACTTTAAAAAGTTTTCTATAAAAGTTAAAATGTTTTGTTTAAAAAACATTTGTTATATTCAAAAAAAATATTTTAAGTTAAACTCAATATAAATAAATGTATATAAAGTAAAATATTTAATATTATTTTAGACTCTAAACATATTTTAAAAACATAATTATTTTTAGAATTAAATTTAAATTCAAATATAAATTAACTCTAATATAAAATGGCAAAATTTAATTTAATTTTGCTAGCGTGCATTTTATTAGTTTTATTACATATTGCGCGATCATATAGTGTTGGATCTTGGTCCAATCCTAAATGTCCACTAAATTGCTCAGATGCATTGGAAATTGTTGCTACATTTTGCTGTGGTAGGTGCAATTTTAATCTATATTATAATTTATTTTTCTACTTGGTAAAATTTTAGTATTAATAATGTAAATAAATTTTATTAACTAATTTATTTTTATTTAAGCTCCACCAGGCCAAAAACAAGGTTGCCGAAAATTTACTAGAATATGCGAAGAACTTGGTTGTTTGTGTTTTATTTCTTGTCCTATTATACCTTAACAGTAACATGATAAATGTGAAAAAATTATAATGTAATATTTAATAAAACTTTAATGTATTGCTTAATTGATTTAATAAAATTTTAGAATCATTTGTTTTACTTTAATTAATTAAATAATTTGCACTAAAACTAATTGTTTAAATATAAAATAATTAATTTACATTAATTTATATTGAAATAAATATTTTCAGTAAAATTTTGTATAAAAATAATTGTAATAACTAGTAAAGTTTTCTTTATAAATAACTAGGCATTTCTGTCTATCCATGATCCCCAGAAATAGACCCCGGACAGTTTATTAGTAAAATTTCTATTATTTACTTTTAATATTAATACAGTATATGAAAAGCAAAGAAAAAATGTTTCCAAATTAGAGTCTGTAACAAAGTATTGAATACATATCTAAATTGCTTTCTTTTTCAATTAACATATATTTTAGTACTAATAGTGCTATAGCTATATAATGATTTAGTGCTGTACCCAATCTGACGCAAAGCGTATACTACCTGTAAAGTTAAGACCCATGCCTTCAGTAGTGTAATTGCGTGGTGCTACACACCCGACCTCAGGGTATTTAATATTTGGTTTTTAGTAAAGCTCAAAGGCAGCAAAAATAAAAAATCACAACTTTTCGTTGTTTTTGTCACTTGTCCCCCTACCCCGGTCATTGTTGGTACCGGTATGATTTTTGCTTATTAGCAACGAGATTTTGAAAATAGTAGAAGTTAAAAATTTGGTAAAGGTTAAAAAAATTTTTATGCCATTTTCCCTTATTACTGATAATTTTGAATTTTAGTTTTAATATATCAATTTTTATGTAAAATAAAAATTAACTTTTCCTCAAACTAAGTTTTTATATGTCTACCTTGATAACTTAAATGTTTGAAAATATATTTAATTATTTGTTTAATTTGTGTAAAACAAAATATGTTTTATTGTTTAGTTTTAAACGATTAATAAAATATATTATCCAATCAAAAAATAGCATAAAAATTAGTTTTGAATTCAATTATTTTATAATTTGCTAAAACAAAAAATATTTAATTCAATTGGTATATATATAAAGAATATATTTTAAAATATATTATTATAGAAAAAATATTTTTCCACATAATTACAAAATCAAATTAAAACTAACTCTAAATTCAGATGGCTAAATTTAATTTAATTTTGCTAGCTTCCATTTTATTAATATTATTTCATGTCACCCAAGGATATGGTGTGGAACCTTGGCCCATTCCTAATTGTCCACTAACTTGCAATGATGCAACAGAAATTCTTTCTAGATTTTGTTGTGGTAAGTGCAATTTAACTCATTAGATAATTTATTTGTAATTGATAAAATCTTAGTAGTAATGAATGCAATAAATTCTATTAAATAATTGATTTTTATTTAAGCTCCACCAGCTTCACATAAAGGTTGCAACAAATTTATTAAATTGTGCCTAGCACTTGGTTGTAAAGCGTGTTATCTTCCTTGTCCTCTTGAACCTTCAAAATAACATGATAAACTTTACAAATTGTAATGTAAATTTTAATTATGTAAAATTTTATGTATTGCTTAATTTGTTTAATAAAAGCATTTTTATTGTTTTTAAATTGATCGGTTTAAAATAAACAAAATAAACTGTTTTGTGTAGTTTCTTAAAAATATCCTTATTTTTAAACAAAATAAAATTAAAACTTGTCTAATTTTGCTAGTTTAAAATTATTAATAAATTAGTTTTTGCATAAATTTATTTAGTTTTTAAGTCATAAAAATTTTTCAATATTAAGTACATTAAATCTAAAATAATTTTTGTAAAACAATTTGTTTTTATTTTAAATATATTGTTTAAAGTTAAACATTTAGAAATTATTTTTTATAATCTTATCATTATCAAAGAACAAGCTTTAAAAAACTTTAGATTATATTATTATTGTATTATTATTTGAAAATTTAAAAAAATTTACTTTGAATAACTCTACTTTTTAGATTAAAGTGTCGAATTCATTTTGCACATCTGTTATACAAAATGGTATACAGTTTTTAATTTATAACTTTTGTATTACTATTCAGTTTTAAATACTTTAAAACACAAAAAATACTTCGATATTAAGTACATTAAACTTAAATTAGTTTTTGTAAAACAATTGGCTTTTGTTTTAATTGTATTGTTTAAAATTAAACATGTGAAAATGTTTTTAATAAAAGTTAATATCAGGGATTGAGAAAATCGGCCGATCCAGGGGGGAGATCAGGGTGGGGATTTTTTCCAAAATTTTGGCCAAAAACCTAGGGGGGGATCAGGATAGGGATTTTTCCAAAAACGCTCAAAAAACCTATATATTTGTGATAAAATTTTACTTAATTTAACTGGATTTAAACTAAATTTAGTTAATTTAATTGGATTTAAACCGGATTTAGCATCAATTTAGGAAAAATTTTCTAATTTTGGGCAAAAAACCCAAAAAATTTGCCGCCCGCCAAAGGCGGCCGGCAAAACCTCGAGGGGGGGTACCTTTTCTCGGACCAATTGCTAGGGGGGATAAATGCCAATTTTCAAAATCAGAGGAGGATTTTTGGCTGATCTGATTTAAACCTTTTCGATTCCTGGTTAATATGTTTTATTTAAAAAACATTTGTTTTATTCATAAACAAAAAATTTTTGAGTTAAACTCAATATAACCAAAAGTATAAAAACAAAAATTTAAACATTATTTTGCACTTTAAGACATTTTTAAAAACAATTATTTTTTGCAATTAACTTTAAAATTAAACATAAACTAACTTTGAAATAAGATGGCAAAATTGAATTTAATTTTGCTAGCTTGCATTTTATCAATGTTATTAATTCAAGTTGCTCGATCATATGGTGTGGTACCTTGGCACAATCCTTATTGTGGACTAAATTGCAAAGAAATCATGACAATTGTTGCTAGATTTTGTTGTGGCAAGTGCAAATTTAAATTTATATTATAATTTTTCTAACTATTAAAATCTTAGAAATAAAAATGTTAACAAATTTTATTAAATAATTTATTTTTATTTAAGATCCAGGCCAAAAAAATATTTGCAAAAAATTTACAAGATTTTGCCAAGAAAATAGCTGTGAAGTGTGTATTGTCTTTTGTCCTATTGAACCTCCACCATAACATGATAAATTTGACAAATTTTAAAATAATTTTAATAAAACTTTATTGTATTTTCCTAATTATTTTAATAAAATTTTTAAATAAATAAAGTTGTTTTTTTTTATTTTAATTAATTATTATCATTAGATAAAATGTTAACTTTATAAATTTTATTATTAAAAATAAATTATGTAAATAATGTATTATTGTATTAAATAAAATAAAATGTAGAATGTAAATGTAATTTGGGTAAGTTATCTAACAAATTTACCCTCTGTTGACATAACGCTCCACACGTCTTGTCCATTAATAATGTGGAATAATGAAATGCAAATTGTTGCTAGTTTCTGTTATTTATTTAGCATGTTTTTTTAATAACATTATTTGAATTAAATTTAACCACAAAGAAATATAACCTGATTACTCAATAGTTTTTAAATATTTAATGCTAAATACTATTCTGAAAATTGAGTAAAAAATAAATACATATAATATATGCCTTAAAATCATATAAAACTTAATATTACGTTTAGATTAATTTTACTGACAATTAGTACAGTAATTGTCAAATAAAAATAAATAATAATTTTTAATAAAATAACAGTTCATAAAATAAAAACTTAGAAAGTAATTAAGATAAAGTTTTTAAAATGCTTACACATTTATATAATTGTAATTTAAACCGGGTTTAAGATATTTTTAAAAATTTTTCTAATTTTATCTATAAAATTAAAAAATATTTGTTGAGAGAGTATACATTTTCTTGGACTAAATGCTAAAGGGGGAAGGTAAATTCCAATTTTTAAAATAAGAAAAATAATTTTTTAAAACTTTAATTTAAAATAACGTTTCTGGCTAAACGTGTCGTATGTATTGATGAGAGCTGTGTCAACATTCAATTGATTTAATGTATATTTAATTTCTTTTATAATTAATATATTGTATTTAATGTGATTTACTGTGTATTATGTAGAATGTTGTTTAAAATTTTTTACAATGTTAAATTTGAGTTTACTAATTTTAAAGTATTTATTGTTAATTTTATCATTTTAAATGTAATAATTAAAAAATAATAAATATTTAAAACAATTTGCAAATAGTTTTAATATTATTATTTTTAAATGTTTTTTTTGCTGTATTTAATAATAAATTTTAACAAACATATTTTAATATTACATAATTTATATTTGTATCAAAAAATATTATTTAAAACTAAAAATTTTAATTTTTGAAAAACGTTTATATAAAATAAATTATCAAAATTATAACTAAAATATAACTTGCTAAAATAAATATTGAAACAAATGGCAAAATTTGATTTAATTTTGCAAACATATTTATTATTAACTATGTGTTATGTTAGTTTAAATAAGAAGCCGTGGAATTATTTGCATTGTCCATTTAATTGCAAAGATGCATTGCAAATCGTAATTGGATTTTGTTGTGGTAGGTGCAATTTTTTATTTAGTTATTTAACTTATATTTTGTATAAATAATATAAAATATTTTTAATATAATATATTAAAATATTAATCAATTTTTAAAAACATTATTATTAATTTGCAAGTTCCACCGGATCAAGCAACATATTGCCAAAAATATATCAATATTTGTTATGCGCTTGGTTGTCGCGATTGCGTCGTTCCATGTCCATTACCACCGCCAGATTAATTTGCTAATATAATATGTATTTAATTAAATAAAATATTTTATTTATTAACACATATTTGTTTAACATATTGTTAAATATAATCAAAATAAAATTTGAAAAAGTTTAAATGTGTTTATTTATGATTTATTAAAATTGTTTTTATTTATTGATTTAATTAAAATAATAAAATTAAGGGTTTTTAAATACAAAAAATATATTAATATTAAATACATTAAACTTAAAATAAGTTTAGTAAAATAATTTTGATATTTGTTTTAATTGCATTGCTTAAACTAAAACACTTTAAAAGTTAATATATTTTGTTTAAAAAACTTTTGTGATATATGCAAGCAATTGATATTTTAGTTAAACTCTAAATAAACAAATGTATAAAAAGTAAAATTTTAGACTTTTAAACGTTTTTAAAAAATTATTATTTTTGCAAAATAACATCAAATTCAAATAAAAACCAATATTAATATTAGACGGCTAAATTTAATTTAATTCTAATAACTTGTATTTTATTAATAGGTTATTAATTTATTGTACTCGATTATATGTAGTTGAACCCAGTACTCATTATCCACTAAATTGCAAAGATGCATTTAAAATTGTTGTTAGTTTCTGCTGTAATAAGATTATTAATTAATTATTAATATTTTATTTAAAATTTGAATTCTAGCTCAGTTATTTGTAAAATCTGAATGTTACAAATATGTGGATATTTGCAAAAAACTTGGTTGTCAACTTTGTTGATTAGCGCAATAAAGATTTAATAGAATATTAATAAGTCTCAGATTAAAACGTGCATTGATTGGAAATGGTAGATAAACAATTAGACATTTTAGTTAAACAATTTAAAGCAAATTAACTTTATTTACTTATATATTAACATTTTTATGCTAAAATACCACAAATATTTTTAAAAAATTTAAATACTTGTAACAGATTGACTAAAATATTTGTAAAAAATATATTGTATTTAAACAACAAAATAGCAATAGTTATTTAGAGATTAAATGAATGTTATTTGAACATCATTTTGCAATTGCGGTATCCACTGCTTTGTCTGTTGGGGTGAAAACTTTACAGTTTTTTATGGCTAAAAAACACAATGCAACTAAACCCCTAATACTGTTATTTTTTCTGCATTGCACGTTTGAAAATGCACTAAAATGTTCTACACAAAAAACTTTCTAGTTTACATATAGTGAGGAGTTTTGTTTGCTTCTGTTTTTAAAAAATTAATAACATTTAAATTATAAATTTTATAAAATCATAAAAATTATTACTTTATACACAAATAAATGATATAAAATGTCACAAAATTTAGGCCATTTTTAATTAACCGTTAATTTTATAAAAATTTTCAAAGTTTAATTTTAAATAAAACTCCCCAGTTAGTGGTCTAGCTATTAAAACGTTATTGCATCATCATTTGAAATCAATGTTGGTTGACTACAAATAAATAAACAAATAGTGTCAAAATATATAAATAATTAATTTTAATTCTTTGTTTATGTAATGTAAAACAAAATATGTTTTGTTGTTTAGTTTTAAACAATTATTAAAGTATATTATCTAATCAGTAAATGACCCAAATTTTAGTTTTGAGTTCAATATATTATATTAATATAAATGCTTAGTTATAAAGTAAATTATTATATAATAATGTATAATGTACAGTAAATACGACAATTACCAAGGTGGTAACAAATAATTAAGTTGATTTAAGAATAAAATATTTTTTTAAACATTTATTTGAAATTTATTTAAATGACCAGCTTCCTTTTAAATATTTTAAAAATTCAATATTTTTAGTGAGCTTAAATTTTTATTTTTTTTTAATATTACTTATACATAACTAAACTAAATAAAAATGTTTTTAAAAATATATTTAATCCTTTGTTTAAGTCGTGTAAAACTAAATATGTTTTATTGTTTAGTTTCAAACAATTAATATAATGTTTTATCCAATCAATAAATGACACAAAAATTAATATTGAGTTCAATATTTTATATATATAACAATTATATTACTTCTAGAACTAAAATATTGAAATTATATTTTGTGTAAAAATTGATAAGAAAATTTTAATTTTTATTAAAATGTTTAAATATTTTTTTGTAATATTAGCTTGCTTAATTAGCAATGGCATTTGCCAAATTGCTACTATTGATGAGAAAGAGCTTGAAATAATACAACCAATCTTAAATCTTATTCAGAATGATACATGCAAAAATGTTAAAGCCGATATAAAAGAATTTTGCTGCGGTAAGTGTATTATGCAAAAATCAATATTTATTTATTAAATTTAACTGACTTGCTAGTAAAAACTAAAATTTTTATTTGTTATTATTTAACAGAACCAGAATCTGTCAAATATCTAATAGACGGTAAAAATTTTATAATAAAATTTATTTTTAAATTATGCTTAGCTTATATTTTTTTATATAAATATAGCTGTTATTGGTTTAAAAACAATTGGTCTATGCGACATTTACTGGACATTATGCACACTTAAAGATTGCAAAGAACCAGATCATGCTGAAGAATGTATACCATTTTGCCCAGATCCAACAGATGAGCAAAAAGAATTAGACATTTTAATTCAAAAAGGAGAGTTATCTGAAGAAAAATTGATTGAATTTTTAAATAAAAAGAAAAGTAAAAATGAAAATTTGTTTCAAGGTGTGCTGTTTTATAATGACAAAGATAAACTGACTAGATTTGTCAGAACAATTAACCTGGGTGATAATGAATGGGGTAAAGATTCAGAAACTACTGTTACAATTAATCAGTATAAAAAGTGGGCAAAAAATCAATATTAAATCAATTTTATTTAAAATCAAATTGATTTTTGCATGTTGCAACACTATCAATTAATTTTAAAAATAAACATTTTTATAAAATTTTTTATTAATTAACAATTATACAAGATAAAATATAAAACAAACATTGATTAAAACAAAATGTATTTAAATACTAATTTATAAAACTAAATAAAAAAAATCTTTTAAATAAAACAAAATTGATTAAACTCGGCATAAAATTGAAAAACATATTGATAAGATAATAACTTGTAAATTATAAACTTTTCTAACCTTCAGGTCTAGACCGACCATTACATTCGATCTATTAGAGCGGTTCCCCTGATTAAGCGGAATACGTCTATACGTTTAGTAACAGTATGTGAGTTAGCACTGACATCAGCTGTTAAGCCTTTATCAGTGCTAAACGAATAGACATATTATTCCGCTTACTCAGGGAAACCGTTTTAATAGTACTTAATTAGGAATTGAGAAGATCGGCTAATCCAGAGGAGGGATCAGGGGAGAGATTTTTTTAAAAACGCTGAAAAAACCCATATATTTATGATAAAATTTTCCCGAATTTAATTAGATTTAAACCGAATTTAAACTAAATTTAGTTATTTTAACTGAATTTAAACCAGATTTAGCACAAATTTAGGAAAAATTTTATAATTTTGGCCAAAAAATCCAAAAAATTTGGCGGCCGCCGAATTTGTCGAGGGAGTACCAAACTAGGGGAAATAAATCCAAATTTACAAAATTAGGAGGATTTTTACCTGATCCCCCTTCTCGATCCCTGCACTTGTTCTACAGTCGGCTCTATGATGTGTACCAACAGCCAAATGACTAATAAAACAACTGAATTCTTTAGCAAACTTATATGCATGCTTACTTTTGTGACAAAAACAAAACAAAATTTAAATATGTTAAACTATAATACAGTAAATCTGATAAAGATTTGATAAATTAAAGTAATAATCTGTATTAATAATGGATTGCGAACGCAATAGATTGGTTAACTGGAATGGCATAGTTTCTAAACTTTGAATACTCGTCAATAAATTCATAGTTTTTCAAATTAAAATATACTGGATAAGCAAGTTCGAGTGGTTTTTTTATAATTAAATATGCAATAACGAGAGTAAAAAACAGTTTAGTTTAACTAGTTTAAAATTTTTAATTACTTAATTTTTTATAACTTTTATTAGTTTTAAAGTTTAATAAAATTTTTAAAATACAAAACATATTTCGATGTTAAGTACATTAAGCCGAAAATAATTCTTGTTAAACAATGTGCTTTTGTTTTAATTGTATTGTTTAAAATTAAACAGTTTTCTATAAAAATTAACATGTTTTATTTAAAAAAAAACATTTGTTATATTCACTAACAATTAATATTCTGAGTTAAACCTTATTTAAACAAATGTATTTAACGTAAAATTTTTATAATTATTTTAAACTTTAAAACAATTTTGAAAACAATTAATTCTAAAATTAAAAATGTTAAAAATTTATTTAATATTTTTATTCTATTTGCAAGTATTAATAAATTGCATAGTTATACCAGGCGTATATTTTGATGAAAAAAATGAACTCATTGAAAAAAAACCTCTTAAAATTGAACAAACTAACTGCGAGCAAACAATTATCGACGTGCAAAATTTTTGTTGTGGTAAGTTTCTAAATATGTAAAAATTAAAATTAAAATAAATTTACAATACTTTCAGAACCAGAAGCAGTGAAAAAATTATTTGACGGTATTATACAAATTATATTTAATTAAAAAAATATTATGACTTATAGTTACAAGCTGCTATATTTTGTTAAATAATAGGCATTTTTGGATTTAAAAGTCTATATTTATGCGAATCATTTTGGCAAGATTGTCAATTTAAAGATTGTATCTCGGTTGATCCCAAGCAATGCACACGTACTTGCCCGTTACAAACTGATGAGCAACAATTGTTGAACCAGTTTCTTTTAAATGATGAAATTGATAGTAACGACATTGAAAATTTGTTTGCGATGATTGAGTTAATAGATATAAAATATAGCTATTTGTTTTATGATGATCAAGATCAATACCTAGTCAACATTTCGCATGTATTAATGCAATTAAAAAAGTAAAAATTAATTTATAATGCTTTATAATAATATTAATTTAATCTGATATTTAACATGTTAAATAAATCAGACTTAAATTATATATTATCTAAAATATTATTAATGTTACAAATAAATAAATAAAATTTTATGATGTTTATTTAATTAATTTTAATAATAAAAAATACATAATAATAAATTAAATTTCTAAAATAATTATTAATTGACACTGGTGGACTATCAATATTATGTACTATTTTCGACATTATAAAAAATTATGAGTTTTGCAGTAAAACAAACTTTTACATAGTTTAGATGCTAATAAGTTTGTTTCACTGCAAAACATGTGACCTTTCTAAATGTCGGAAACATTACTTGACTCCCAACACCCCAGCAAAATAAATTAATTATTAAAATACAATTTATTACATTTTTAACATTGAATAACAGTTCAGTTTAATTATTTTCTTGATGTTCTAAAACTTTAGCAAGCATTTTTATTATCTTTTCTTGATTGGCTAAAATATTATTTATTTTTTGTTCTAATAATAATATTTTGTTATTATAATTTACATGATTTGTTTGTAAAATTTTTATTTCCTCATTTACTTTAGAAATTTTATTAATTATTAAATTATTATTATCATCAACATTATTTTTATTTGTGTAAATTTGTTCTTGGTCAAAAGCATTCAATAGTTGATCACTCTTATTTTGCATATCTTGGTTGTTAAACATTAGAGCCAGATAATCAAACTAAAATAAATTAATTAATATTAATAATATTTTAAATTATTTAAATATATTTCAAAAACTTACTTGACATTTATCATTAGAATAATTCTGATTAATAAAACACATTTGATGTAAATGTTTATTTATATAAACAATTGTTCTAGTAATATTATTGTTATTTGTTGAAATAGTATAATTGGGTAAATTAACATTTGTATTATTTATATCTTTTATAATATCTAATTTTGGAACTTTGTCATTTAAATGAGCAATCACACGTTGAGCATAATAATTTTCAATGTTAATATCTTGAATCCAAAATTTTCTAGAAATACGCTCTTGTTCAATGTATACATAGTAAAATATGAGAAGACTTAACATTGAAAAGGATATATATGCAAAATATTTGCTTTTAGACATTTTCATTAAATTATCAAATTCATTTTTGGCATTATTAGAACTATCAAGTGGAATTTCACCCATTATTACTATTTTATAAAATTATTATTATATTTTGATTTAATTTAATTTAACTCAATTTAATGATTAATTTTAAAGTTGTAATTGTTAATTTATTTTAACCAACAAAATTATTGTCTAAAAATGCAATTTAATCAAAATAATTAATCAAAAATATCATATATATTTACTTATGTATTTGAGTTATCTAAACTAAATTAGACTTTGTACCTATGATTAATAGCTACAGTATAATAAGAACAAATAGTTCTTTTATAGACATTA
Source organism: Belba bartosi (assembly GCA_034693685.1). Classification (NCBI taxonomy): domain Eukaryota; kingdom Metazoa; phylum Arthropoda; class Arachnida; order Sarcoptiformes; family Damaeidae; genus Belba; species Belba bartosi. The sequence continues at coordinate 15,832 of JAQFXP010001686.1, forward strand.
AAACTAAAACAATTTTTTTTGATTCTTCTTTTCAATGATCTTTGTTATATTTGATATAAACTAATCTATATTTTTAGTTACTTTTCTTGTATGCAATAAAAAGTATGCATTAAAAACTAAATATTATATTTTTAATGTTATGTGCAAGTTCTCAATACAGTTTTGATCAACAGTATAAATGACTAAAAATACCAACTATTAATACTAAAATCAATTAAATGCTAAAATCAAAATTTATTTTTATAAACTATACTGTTAAATCTTATAGTAAATTTAGTAGTTGGCATATATAATTGTTGTTTTAAATATCTTTTTTGTTTTTCTTTTAATTTCTCAAAAACAGTCTATGTTGTTTTTACAATATATCAATATATAAAAAGCCCAAGCTACAGTAATGGCCTTTTAGAATTTATCAAGATTGTCGTGTTTGGCCTCATTGTCATTGAGCATTTAAATAAATTATTATAAATAATTGTTAAATAATAATTGTAATAATAAACTAAAACAAAATTTTTATTCACTAAATTTTCAAACATTTGCATTTTATTTGTATTTAACTTGCGCATTTTAAAAATTAAAACAGAAAAAAACATGAGATTTATTTAATCAAAATAAACGATTATTTTATCTTTATTTCTAACTTGGATGTTAATATAAGCAACAAAATTAATAAATAGTTTTTACTTTATATAAAAAATTTCATTAGTAATAATTTGAACATTTTAAAAGTATTTAATTTTTAAACTGCGTATTTAAAAAAATAAAATATTCAAAAATGGGCGATGAACAAATTTTCAAAGCAAATGTTCGCCTAAATAACCAAACCGGCAATATACAAATTGTGCCTGAACAAAAAGTCGAACAACGAGAAAATACTTTTGAGGTATTAACCAAATAAATACTAACATTTATTTTAAACTAATTAAATAAAATAAAAATATTAAAAAAACAAAATTTAAACTTACAATAAATTAAGCAAGAAAATTTTTTTAATTGCAATTATATCATTTTAATTTTAGAATTTTCAATTATTTGTGTATTACCAAAATCACAAAAGAATGTTTGACGTTGGAATTTTAATTTTATTAATTATTGCCTTTGTTGTTTTTACAATGTATATGAAGGACCCAAGATACACTAATGGCCTTTTAGAATTTATCAAGATTATAGTGATCGGCTACATTATAATTAAAATTATTGAGCATTTTGATTTTAGACTTATGACGAATAAATTGCTAGAAATGGCAAAAATTAATAAAACAAATAATCAAACTGCTGAGAAAAACGCACAAGAACCACCCATGGCAGCAAAATTAAAAAGAAAAAAAGAAAATTTGTAGTTTGTAATTCTGCAAACAAATATTTTATTGTATTCAATAAATAACGTCAATTTTTTTAATACCATTGAATTAACATTTTTTATTTAATGTTATATATTAATAAATTAAATAATATAATATAATTATTGAAATTAAATTTATTTTGTAAATTTTTGTTTAAAATAAATAAAAAGCAAGCTTATAATTTATTTGATATAAATAATATTATTGTTATTATATTGTATTCTAACTTGCATTATAAAGTAAACAAAGTTTTCAATAAAAAATTAATGTAAAATGTTGATAAATAAAATAATATTTTTATTCATTTTATAAATTAATTTATATTAAATTAATTACTTTGTAATTAACAAAAAACAACTTAAATAATTAACACAAAAAAGAAACAAGCTAAAAATTTTGTCAAAAAAATTTCAACTTAAATTAATTAATGAGTTATTAAAATATAAAAATTAATTTTATATCATTATAGGTTAAAATTAATAAAAAATAATATAATAGTATTATATAATATTAAACACAAAAATAATATTATTTTACTTAAATAATATTTTTATTTTTTAAAAAATATTAATTTATTATTTTGAAAATCTTTAAAAATTTACTTTTTAACAAACATTTTTTTAATTATTTAAAATATTAACATTGTTATCATAATTTTTAAATTTATGTTTTTATTTATCTAAATTTGTTTTTAATTTTTTTAAACTTAATAATTAATTATTTTTTTATTTTGTTGTTGTCATTATATTGTAACATATAAAGTTCACTGTTATTATTATATTTAGAACATGTATATTTTAATCATAATTATTGTTTTTGGTGATGAGTTATGTTATTGTTTAAACAAATAGTTTTGGATAGGCACTAATTGCCTTTAATTGTAACAATTGGTCAGTAAACTCTTAATAGGTTTTGTATGTGTT
>JAQFXP010001687.1:0-18087 GCA_034693685.1 Belba bartosi
AGTGAGAAAGAGAGAGTGAGAGAGGGAGAGGAGAGAGTGAGAGAAAGAGAGCAAGAGAGAGAGAGAGAGAGAGAGCAGAGAGAGAGAGGGAGAGGGAGAGAGAGAGTTTGATGAGATGAAATTTAGGACAAATAAATTATTTATTTATTCTCTGTTTCTACATAAGTTAGTTTTACTCTTTAGATTCTCTCTCTGCCCTCTCTCTCTCTCTCTCTCTCTCTCTCCTACTCTCTCTCCCTCTCTATCTCCCCTCTCTCTCCTGCTCTCTCTCTCTCTCTCCCCTCTCTCTTCTGCTTTCTCTTTCTCTCCCCAATGCTTTAGTGTTTTACTTAATATAATATAATAACTGTTTTCTATTATATTTATTGCCTTAACTGCTATTTAATACACTATAATATTTAGTGAAGTATATATTCGTAGACAAAAGACTAATTTTTATATAAATTCTCGAGAGTTTGAGATAAAACAAATGGCAATTAAATAGAAAGTGAGAGAAGAGCTGAGACAAAGTGAACGAATATATAATTAAATTTATTTCTTCTCTTTTGTATTAAATTTATTTGATGTTTAGTACAGAGTATTATATGTAATATTTCAAAGTCAACTTCTTTTTTCTTCTTCTTGTTTAGTATTTAATCTAAGTTTACATTAATTGAATATAAGTAAAAGTTTGATAAAATTGTTATTTTCGAAAATATAAACAAATTATTATTTATTATTATTATTATATTTAATGAAAATAAAATTAGAACTTAAATCGATTTTAAATTTTATTAGAAAAAATTTTTTAGTTAAAAAAAATTTAATACAAACTGAAATAATTGAGTAATTTTTATTAAAGTTTTTGCACTAAGTTTTTATCAAACTAACTTGCTTAATCAGTAGCAAAAATTTCGAATTTCATTACTTTATTAGCTGGTAATTCAATTTTTATTAATAAAATAAAATTGTTTAATAAAAATGAGTACTACTGTAAAAATAAAAATGCAGTTAATGCATCTTGACAATTTATCAGTTGATAAATGATAATTAAAATTATCACTTTATTCCATTAATCAAAATTTTAATTTGTTAAAACAACTTTTATGAATTTATTTATTTCAAGCACATAACAATTAAAATTTTTCAACAAAAAGTTTTAAAATTAAAAATTTAACACGAACAAAGGCGCTATTCATCAAGTTTCATTAATTAACTAGATAAGTTACATTGAGTGTCTTTCTCACTTTAACTGATGAACACGAGCTTAGAATTTATTTGTTTTCGTCTTTTTTTAATTGATTGCATTAAATGCATTCAGACATAAAACTAAGAATACTTTGAGAAAAACGAAAACTAAAATATCTTGAAATCACTTAAAGGCAATGAATTGTTGTAATTGAGTAGAAGTAGTGAAACAAACAAAAAATGACATTAATATGATGAGAGGCGTACAGAATAGCTGCAAACTTGCAATTGCCATAAATGTGTGCATCACAATATTAAGGTTTTATATTTGATTAATTTGATAAAATAATTTATATAATCATAATATCGCTATAACTTAATTGATGAGTTCTGAAAATTATTGCTTCACTTCAACAACTCTCTCTCTCTCTCTCCCTTCTCCTCTCTTTCTACACTCACTCACATTTTAATGGCATTGAAACGTTTTTTACTTAGCCAGATTATTTTCTTATATTAAAAAATTTTCACATTATTGTAATTACTACTGTAATTACTAATCATTATAATTATTATATTAAACAATTAAGTGTAAACAGAATAATTACTCAATTTTAATAAAGATATTTATTTATTGGATCAGTTTAAAATATTTAGGATTGTTGTAGTATTAGTTGCTTTATATAATAATGTCACTAATATTTAGAAAACAATAATATTAATAATTATATCAGGAATGGCCAAGGGAGAGGTTAGCCAAAATATATTTAAAATTTGAAAAATATGCACCCTGAGTTTTGAGCCGGAAAATAGTTTTTTGGTAAATTAATGTTAATCCAGTTAAATTAATTAAATTTTGTTTAAATCCAGTTAAATCGGGATAAATTGCAAAATAGTGGAAAAAATGTTTTGCATTTTCTATTCTCTTCTATGGGTTTGAGAAAATATTCTTTTACCCCTATCTATACCCCTTTCTCACACAACCAACCTTGACAAACCCTAATTATATACAAGTTAATAAAAATATTTTTTAACATCATTAATTTTTAGGTCTAAATTTAATATAGTTAAAATAATTACAGATAAATACGAATTTAGAACAATTTTCTCAATAAGTGTTAAATAGCTATATTAAATTACATTAGATATTTTTAACATAATTAATTTTTTAGATATAAATTTAAAATAATTACATAAAAAAATTAGAACATTTTTTTCCAATAAGTGTCAATAAGTATATTGAAAATTTTTTCAACACAATTAATTTTTAAGTTCAAATTTAATATAATTAAAATAATTACACATAAATAAAACCTTGAAATATTTTTTCTCAATAGTAAAGTATAATTATAGAAACTAAGTTATGTATTAAGAGATATTAAAAAATATATAATTTCATAATTTTTCAAGATAGAACGAGACAGAGAAGAATAAATTATATATTGTAGAGGAGTTTTAGCAAATAGTAAATTTTTTGGAAATGTTCAACTACACTTAATTTAACCGCAGTCATACATGTGTGTAATATAATTATTTAACTTTAAAAAAATGTATTAATTATTCATAGAAACTACGTAAATCTAGAAATACTAAAAACAATAGAACATATCAACTCAACTCAAATCAATTTATATTTTTATTTTTTAAATACTGGTGCTACAAATTATTTTACATTTTAGATAATATATTAATTAATAAACAAATTTTACAGATCAATTTAAAAAAATTATATTTAAACTTCTTAACAACAATAATTTGTATTTGAAATATTTTTATTGCAAACAATTTCAAAGTAAGTTAAACTAATAACAACAACAAAAGTATCGAACTTTTTACACTTAAAATAAGTACAGTCAACTATGGGTTTCGGATCTGGGGGTGGGGACCAAAAACTAAAGAATAAAATTGATAGTTGGATCAAATTTAGGTATAATTTATGTAATTTTCATTGATTTAAACATTTGCATTGTATTAGAATTTATCTAAAAATTGAGAAAAATTTCGAGGGTAGAAAAAACTTATAACAATCCAAAACCCATATAATACCATTTTTGTATAAATTGATCTGTGAATTAATTTTAAGATAAGATATATTTTATTTTACTTTGCTCGACTTTTGCTAGATTTACGGAGTTTATAATTGTAAGTTATAAATTATCTAGATCTGTGTGCTTAAAAAGCTTTGATATACAATTTTAACATTTCCCACTTTACTGGAAAACAATATTAAAAATTTATAATGTTTATTTTTAAAATATAGAAAAAAATTTATTTTTCAAAGCAAAACTTAGACATATATTACCCAAAGATTGTAAAGAGGGGATTAGACAAAATCCTCCTAATTTTAAAACTTAGCCATTATTCCCTAATATTTGGTCCGCGAAAAGTTACCCCCATCGAATTTTTGAGAGGCGGTGGGTTGGCAAATTTTTTGAATTTTTAACCAAAGTTGAGAAATTTCTCCTTAATTGTTGCTAATTCCTGTTTATATCCAGTCTAATTAACTAAATTTAGTTTAAATCCAATAATATAAGGTTAATTTTTATCATAAATATATTGGTTTTTGAGGGTTTAAAAATATACCTCCCCAGATACCCGTTATGTTCTTAGCTAATTTTTTGCAAAAATCCCTCCCCTGATGCCCTATGGATCAGCCAACCTTCTCAATTCCTAGTATTAGCTTTTTGCCTAACTCTAATTAATATAACATTATAATATTTATAAAATTTGTAAAATAATTTTAATTAATAAATAAATTTAATCTACTAGTAATATAATCTGTATAATAATCAAAATTAAAGTAATAAATTTAAATTAAATTTGTTCAATTTTAACATTTTCTAAAATTTCTCATTCTAGTTTGCATTGAGATGTTAGGGTAAATGTCAATTAAATCAATTAAACAACTAATGACTTCCTTGGTTACAACATTTGTGCTTAAATATTTAAATAGATTCTAAATAGATAAATTGCCAATTAAAATAATAAATTAAATAAAACAACAATACCAAGCAATTAAAAATAGCTAAATGTGGGAGCAGTACCGGTAATAATTAACAAGGATTAATTTCTCTTTAATAAAAATAAATAAAATAAAATAAACTAATCTTGCAAAAACAATTATTACTTTTTAATACCATTTTATACTTGATATATTATTAAATAAAATAACAAAACGTCCGAAACTTTCGTTTGTAGTTAAAAGTTACAACAAAAATATTTTTAGTAAAAACTTTGCGCAACAAATGGTTTGTTTATATCCATAGTTACCACTCAATGAGTGACTCATTTGAGTGAATGAGTTGTTTATCATTTGCATTGATTTCAACGATTTGACGAAAAAATATTTATTTATTCTTCAATTCATTAATAATTTCTAATTAAAACCAATTAAACGAACGAATAGTCAACAAAATAATGGGTCTCTTCGGCAAAGATCCGTCAAAATCACCGAAAGAACAGGTATTTAGTAATCGATATCTGTTTTGACAACAATTTGTTTGTTTTTATTGTAAACAAAACATTTGATTCGGTTTTGAAAAAATAAAAACAATTAATAATTAATTATTTTTATTGATTTGAAATATTTTTTGTGTATTATTATCGACTGTTAATAGTAATGAATTTGTTTTAAACGTTTAACTCAATTGTTGTCTCCAATGGTTTAGGTTCGGGAATGGACTTCAAAACTACGTAAACAACAGTACCTTTTGGACCGACAGGTCAGAGGTATTCAACGCGAAGAAGAAAAAGTGAAGTTAGAGCTGAAGAAAGCGGCAAAACGTGGCGACAAAGACGTATGTCTTGTGTTGGCCAAAGAGATCGTCAATTCGAGAAAAGCTGTAATTCTTTTTTGTCGATATTTTTCCGATTTTTACGATTATTTTTGTGGATTTTATTGTTTTTTAATATTTGTTTAATTGTCACAAATTATTGCCAAAACTATAGTTAAAATAATTTGTTATTAACTCGAAATTGAACTTAAAATTTGCTATCAATCAAATTGAGTGACAATTTTAGTAATAATTGATTTAAATATAATTAGTAATAATATATTAATAGTTTAATATTTAGAATAATTATTAAATTTATTAAAATAACTAAAATTGAATTAAAAAAAGTGTCCAAATTGTCAATTGATTGGAACAGATCCGACGAATCCATACCTCGAAAGCACAGCTAAACTCAGTTATGATGAATATGAGTCAACAGTTGTCGACACTTCGGGTGGCGAACGCTATGGAGAAGTCGGCTTCGGTTATGAAGTCAATGCAGTCACTGATGAAAGTTCAGGAGATCTCACATGTGATGCAAGACCTGAGCCGAGAGATGATGAGGGCCGGCATTATTGAAGAGATGGTCGAAGAGACGCTCGACGAGCTCGAGAACGATGACGAGCTCGAAGAGGAGGCCCAGATGGAGGTCGACAAAGTGTTGTTTGAGTTGACGGCCGGCCAGTTGGGCGCAGCGCCCGCAGCCGTCGCCGACTCATTGCCGCCCATCGGCGAGAAGGCCAGACCGGCCGCCGCCAGTGCTTTGGCTGCCGGTGCGACCGCCGATGCAGATGAAGACGAGGACATCAGTGAAATGCAGCAGAGATTACATGCGCTCAGGAGTTAAGACACGATTTTTTGACAACTCTTTTAGAGCTATTTTTCGATTGCTTTTTATGAGTATTTTTTTGTTGATTTAATTTATATTTTAAGGTTTAATGTGCACTCAATTCCATTATTTCTTTTTTCTGTTCACTCATTGAATATTAATTAATTAATTAATTATTAATTACTTATTGTATATAAATATACATCAGATGTAAGCAAAAAGAGACTAAATGTTATATAATTTATAATATTTATTATTTAATACTTCTAATCAAATGTCGATTTTCTTATTGATTACAATTTTTTAGACAAAATCAAAACTTTTTTTTGCAATAAAATAGTTTTTTTTGTTATAAAAGTTTTTTTTAAATTGAATTGTAATTAGTTTTTACTTTTTGTTTACAAATTTGAGTATTAATTATTTACTAATTTACTAATTATTATATTGTTTGTTAACTTCAAAAGCAATACATTTTCTAAAACTTACCTCAAATTTAAGATCAAATTAATTACCGGTTTATCAGAAAAATTAATTTAAACGAATTTTTTAATTGAATTATTTAAATAGAATTTGATTAACAATTGTTTAATTACTTTATTTGTTTAAATCATAATAAATACATTTGTTTTTCATATTAATTCAAAATTTATATATTTCTAACTAAAAACATAATGTGATTAACGAAAACAAAATTAACTTTTTTTTAAACAATAAGAGAATTTGTATTTTGTGTTAAATAAATTGTTTGATTAAATAATTTAAATGATTTTTAATGAAAATTTATTATATTTTTCTTAAATATTTGTCAGTTTTCCTCTAATTTTAATTAAAATTAAATATTTATTTATTGAATATTTAATAGAAAAATATATTTAATTTGCAAAACAAATATTTAGATTATTGTAAGCCATGACATCGTTTAGTAAAATAGATATACAGTCCAAGTCCATTTCTATCCCTTCCATTTTTATCACTTTTCCATTTTTGTCCCTTATATTCCAAAACCATTTATTATAGGGACAATGTTAAACAGTTCCATTTTTATCCCTTTTCCATTTTTATCCCTTTTCCAATTTTATCCCTCATTTTTTCTGCCCGACCAAGTTGATAGAAATGGACTTTGACTGTATTTTGCAATTATTTTGTCTAAAAAGTGTCAATATTTTAGCGTTTGATCTAATAGGAAATTATTTACTAAATTATATGCTTTTGGGATATGAATGGATAGTAAGGAAAACATATAAAATAGTTTCATTTGAATATTAATACAAATCTAAATCAAAAGATAAATATTTTCGCTTTGAATATAATATTATTTTAAAAATAATAAAAAATCTAATCTAAGAAATAGTATACATATTAACGAAAAAAACACATCGAATACATAGTAACTTGAATTAAAATTAAATTAAACCAAAAATTATGTATTAATTAGTTTGAAAATGTGAATGATAATAATTGGCACACAGAACACGGCAATACCGCCGACCCATTCATATAGAGAGTGAATAACGCCCCTCACCTCCCGAATGTCCTCCAGCTTGGCACTACGGAGCTGTTTGCGCTCGACCATAGCCCTGGGCACCACTTTCCGGTCATACGCCCAACCAATTAGTGCGAAAAAGTCGATGAAAGCCGTGGCCGGATTGAAAACATCGAAAGCACCCAACTCGCTGGCCGAGTAGTCCCAGGGGAATCTGATTGAGATAATTATACTGTTGGTATATGAATGGCTATTGTAATTGTAAAAATTGCAAACATTTTTAAAATAAAGTTATTTATATTATAAAACTACAAAAAATAGTAGAAATTTATAGAAAATTTTGAAACGGGTTTTCATTTCTAGTAATATAAAATAGACTAAGTGTTTGTTTATTAACTAATTTATCCAACTAATTATTTTAAACTTTGACTTGATAAATATTGGTTATTTTGTTTTAATTAGCATTTAAATGGTTAAATTGCAACAAGAAGCAAGAAATATATAAATAAAAAAGTAATTATTAAAAATAAATAATATGTAAAAATCGCTTACGTGTGATGATAATTATGAAAGCCTTCGCCCATTAGTAAGTGCCGGACAGAGGCCTCTCGGGCTTCAATGTTCTTGTCATAAGGTCGAGAGCCCCACATATGAGCGGCACTGTTGACGAGCCAGGTCAGGTTGAGGGTCAGACAGTGTCGGAACATTACGCACACGAAGAATGCGTTTCCCAGACTTTCGGACCAGAAAAGGTGCGGAACAACAGTCGGAATTACGCCCCATATGAGCAAAAGTAACGGAATGTAGTATTTTCGCTGGAATCTGACCACAGGGTCGGCCATCAGATCACTTAAGTCAACATTCTTTCCCTTGGATCTAATGTCCGGGTGCTTCTTCACCAATAGCCAGCCCACGTGCGAGAAGAAAAATCCGCGTTTGGCGTTATGCGGGTCGGCGTCTGTTTCGGTGTACTTGTGGTGCACCCGATGGTCGCGACACCACTCGTATAAGTCGTTCTGAAACGCCATTATATGGAAAAACGCCAGAATTAGACGCAATGGCAGTTTTGCCTTATATGCCCGGTGTGACCATAGCCTGTGCGCCCCCGACTGTTATATTCGAATATTTAATAATAAAGTTAAAAAATACTGTATTATAAAATTCAATACTGTAATATATATTTTAAAAATACAACAAGCCGATATTAATAGTGATTAAATTTTAAAATATATTTTACATCTAAAGTTTTTAAAAATAAGTTATTATTAAAGATTAAACAATTATTTAGCCCTTACCTGAACACCCATTGAGGAAAGCAGTGCAATGATGTGAACGAAGACAAGAGTCGACAGCTTTGCCCGAAATATAGCGATATATATGCCATAACAAGCCATAGAGTGAAGAAGTGCCATCAGAATGATATTACGCCAAACGTATTCGACTTTGTATGGACTCTCAAATTGATTTGATTTGCTCTTCTGTTCCCCACTTTGGATGCATTCCTTCGATATAGTGTTTGGAGCCATTGCGCTATCATTTGAATAGAATCGCACAAATAATTCAACTAATGTTTAACTAAACTACAGTATTTTAAATTTAAGCATTCACATATAAACGCTCAAAATCAAAGCATAAATTCAAAATTTTTAAAACAAAAGTTTAATACATTTAACACAAAAATATCGATAAAACAAAATATAATTTAACAAAAAAAAGTGATTTTTTCCCGATAAGCAATTAGAGTATAGAATAGAAAATTACAAAACAATTAATTAAATCGACAAAAAACATAAAACAAAGACAACGTTAGATACGAAAACATGGACTTAGACAAATTATCAAGATGCTACTCAAGCAGAACATCGGAAACACAGTTTTTCTACTAATTTGATAAAAAGTTAGATAAAAAACAAAATAATTTACTGACATTTCTTACCTCTTAAAAAATCAAATCAAAAGATTATAGATATAGACAAAAAAAAATTAATTAAATAGTAACTAAACCAAAACAGAAAAAATTGACTATATATTCAAAACACTATATTCCCAAACCGTATATACTCTGAACTGTAACATAAAATACAATACTATATAAGAGTGGTTAGGCGTCTGGAGTGAGAAGAGCTCTAAAGAACTAACTGTTTCACGGATTGAACTTTCACTGAATCGTTAGGTTTAAGGAACACCTGATTTAATAGCCATTAACTACCGATTTGTTTCATAACAAAAAAAATAATAAATATTTCATGGGATAGTAGGGGAAGAACTGTCAGATCGGAACAAAATTTTCAAAAAGTAGCATTTCACTTTTCATAAACTAGATTAACATCAGCATAATTAGCACAACATTCACTATCAGAGCCCTATCACTTTGACTGCCCCTCCAGTCATAATAATTAGTGACTTAAGTCAGGCTTTACTCCACTCGTTGTTAGCATTTTGTGTACAAAAACGAGTATTTTCTTTAATATTCAACAATTTTTTAAAAATGATTTAATAGTTATATTATTTTATATAACTTAACTTTGGTTTTTAACTTAATTCAAATTTACTTAATTTTGCTCTTTTTCGCAGCACTACTAAACTCAAACTTTTCTTCAAAATATTTGTGTTATTTCCGAGAATTGATTTTAAAATAATTTATTTTTAAACTTATATAACGTGTTATATACTCTCGATTTCAATGTTAATGTTATTGTTATTTTTAGCTCAACATTGAATTATTGAATTTTTTAAATTTGTAATTTATTTATTTATTATTTTATTTAGAACTAAGCAATTATTTGTTAAGATGTAAATGTTATTTTTCTATTATAAAGCTAAATAGCTAGTTGACATTCAATTATTTATAGATTATATACATTATAAAAAGTTTTACAAATTTTATACAAGTAGAATTTAAATAAAAAATATACAAACCCGTCAATTAGATGTAGAAAATCAACAATTTCTTTAACTTGATTTAACGGCTCATTTAAACAATTTTTAATACTTGAAAAGTCAATCATCATTTAAGTGAAAATAGTTGCAAAATAAGTAATAAATATTAGAAATCTTTTCAATTTATTAAACAAATATAATTATTAACAAATATCTGCACAATGTTTGAAAACATTTTTAAAATTCATAATTAGTTTGACTTAAATCCGCAAATAAATAGACAATTATTTATATCAATGATAAATATATCACGAATTGAGTAAAATATAAAATTAGGAATAAATGTAATTATTTACAAAAATATATACAAAACTAATACAAAATAATTGAAAACATTTTAGAAAAAAGAATTTTCAAGCATTTAATGACAGCTCAAATCCAAATGAAAGGTATTATAAATGTGACAAATAATTATTGAATTAAAAAATCTTTAAAAAAGGTAAAGTCTCTCAAAAAACTAAACGAGTATTACATACGAGAAATAAAAGTATAACAAAATCGAAAAGTGAAAGTCGAGACTCTTTTCGCAATTCCTGATCGTTTCCGTGTTTGTAAGAAAGGTGAAGAAAAAGTTGTAATAAATTGAGTAAAAACTGTTTTAAAGAATGTTCGGCTAATTTATACAAAAACTATTAACTAGTTTTATTCAAAACAACAAATTTTATTGAACATATCCAAATAATTGAACTTTTATCTTTTAATCTTGATTATTTTAATAATTATTTTTGTTGCCTATTAAACAAATTAAAATTTTTTACATTGGTTTTTCTCACTGTTTGTGTAATTTATTTTTAAAATTTGTATTTAACAACAAGTTGTCAATTAAGTTAATATTTTAAACTGCTATTATTTTACTAATTTACTAATTAATTGTAAACAAAATTTAAATTTATGAATCAGTTTTAATAACTTTGAAACAAATGCAAACAATTTTATAATTTATTGATTATTATATGTTATCTTAATTAGTAATTATTGTTTAATTGTTTTGTATTTTATGTTTGCAAAAACTATTTGCTTTAAATATTAATATATATATATATTATTGTGTTTGATTGTTTTGTTTTTGCATTGCTGAATTGTTTAAAAATTTAAATTATGTACTTTTTAATTTGATTAGACATTTGCAAAATTTATGTCTGCTTTCTCCTAAAAACAAATTAGTCTGATATGCTTAATTTTGTTTGATTTGAATAAAAACTAGTTAGGAGTTTGTATAAATTACCTAAAACATTTTTTAGAACAAATTTTTTTTAAAGTTTTAATTTTTGTTAACCTTTCCTACAATACGGAAACGATCAGAAATTGCAAAAAAGAGTTTCGACTTTTCCTTTGATTTTGTTTTACTTACTATCTCTTACGTAATAATAATTTTAATTTTAAGACGTTTTTTATATTTTATTTTAAAGATTTTTAAGTAATTATTTTTCATTTGATAACATTTACTACATTTCCTCAAAGTTTTCATTTATTTTGTTTTGTAAATAATTTTATTAATTTATAAGTTTATATATTTTAAATAATTATTTACTATTTATTAATTGTTTTTCATATAAAAATTTCTAAATAACTTATTTTGTGCACATGTATTTACTTCTAATTTAAAAATAGCAAGTATCTATTTGTTTAATACTGTTTAATTTATACAATTGAATATTTTTATAATTTATTCTTAATAATTTTTAAATATTAAAAATTGTCTGGATGATTTGTAACTTAATTTTTGGTTTGTATAAAATTATTTTTTGAATAATTTTTTATAAAATTTGCAAAATTATTATATGTAGTTGTACAAAAATAAACTAGATATTTTTGTTTAAAATTAGAAATTTATAAAAATTAGGAATAAATTTTCAAAAAATTTATTAATTCAATGTTGAACTCAAAATAACAATAACATTAACATTGAAATCGAGAGTATTTAACACTTTATTTAAGTTTAAAAATAAATTATTTAAAAATACATTCTCGGAAATAACACAAATATTTAGAAGAATTAAGTTTGAGTTCAGTAGTGCTGTGAAAAAGATTAAAATTTAAATAAATCAAAGTTAAAATAAACAATTATTTAATATATTAAATATTAAGGAAAATACTCGTTTTTGTACATAAAATGCTAACAACGAGTGGAGTAAAGCCTGACTTAAGTCACTAATTATTATGACTGGAGGGGCAGTCAAAGTGATAGGGCTCTGATAGTGAATGTTGTGCTAATTATGCTGATGTTAATCTAGTTCATGAAAAGTGAAAGCAACTTTGATCTGACTTTCTTCTCCGTGAAATTTTTTATTTGTTATTAAACAAATCGGTAGTTAATGTTTATTGAATCCGGTGTTTCCTAAACATAACAATTTAGTAAAAGTTCAATCCGTGAAACAGTTACACCAATTTTTATCCGCCTTTACCTCTAAACTGGCTTTTCAAAATTTATATTACAAATTGAATATAATATGCTTGTATTTATATAAAAAAATTTAATTTTTTAAAACAATATCTTTTATTTTTTTAAATTAAATTAGCGCAATATTTTAAATTACATAGTTACATCTTTTATTATTTAGTAAAATATTGTTATGTCTGGTATATACAGTATTTACTACTAAAAAGTTGTAACAAATCTCAAGGTCATAAATAATATTAATTTATTAGTTATGGAGACAAACATACAGAGTAGATAAAACAAAATAATTAATTTTAATTAAAATTTAAAAATGATAACTAATTTTTATTTATATATTTTTAAATTACTTATTTACTTATATTTACCAACTAAATTATATATTTTTTTAGTCAACTAATTAATTAATTTTAATTTAATAATGGTTTTATTATATAAAAAGTTTTAGTAGAATTAGATTCTTAAATTTTAATTAATTAATTTTTTAATTATAAGATTTGTCTACTTAAAAAATTGTTTTCGATGATCTGCTTGAGTAACTTTGATAATTTATTTTATTCTTTTTTCTCTTATTTGTCAATGTTATTTTTATTAATTTTATTTTATTGTTTTGTAATGTTCCATACTCCAATTACTTATTGAAAATTTATTTCTTATAAAACAAACATTTAATATATCAAAAACAAATTCTTAATGTATAAAACAAATAAAATTTAATTTGTTTAAAAATAAAATTTTGTAAAATTTAAATTTATATTATAATTTTAAGTTTATCTAAAATTTTTTATTAGTTTAGCAATCTGAAAATTTTTAATTATTATTTGTTTTTTGCTTGTTATTCATATTTACTAATTAGCTATTCAAAATTTTCAGACAGATGGATAAGTGGGTAATCTAATTTTTTGTCTGATTTTGCTAGATCAGTGTGGCAAGTCTATACGCTACAAATTAAATTTTATTATAATTTCTAGATTAGATTAATAATTTATATTTTATTCATTATTATTCACTAGTATTTTATTTTTTTTAGTTTAGATTAATTTAATTAAAAAATAGTAATTTTATGTGTTTTTCCGGAACTAATAAATTAATAACTAATTGAATATTTAATCAAATACTAAAATATGAAAACTTTAGACAATTTATTACAAAAACATACATGTATCATTGTGTCCAAACGATGTCATGGCTTACAATAAATCAAAATACATTTGTTCGAAAATTTAAATATAATTTTTAGTTTTCTATTAAATATCTAATGAATAAATATTTAATTTTCATTAAATAAGAGGAAAATATATTTCTGACACATATTTAAGAAAAATAAATTAATTGTTTGTTTTTAAAAAATAATAATTAAATATAATAAATAAAATAGAATTATATCAAATTAAAAAACTTCAATTTCATACAAAACCACAAAATTAATTATAAACTATCAAAAAATTAGAAATAGTTTAAAATATAAATTTCAAATACAATCGATTAAAACACTCAAAGCGGAGGAATACTATTAAAGACTTCATTGGAAGAGCTGAGGGGAGACTTGGGAATCGAGTTGATTCGAACCGAAGTGAAGACCTCTTTGTACCGATTGAGCAAATTATCGCATTTATCGCTGTATTCCTGATAATCGCCGCACAGGTATTGAATAGTGTCGTACATCGAATCATTGATCCAACCCTCGAGCTCTACCGTCGCCTTTTGGTTGCAAACGTCCGCGTATTTTGTCTTCGCCCAGACGTTTACACAACAGTCGTGGAATTTGTGATATGAGCTTGTACAATTTAATTGCAATTAATATTTAACTAAAATAATTTTTACAATAAATCAATTTAAAGTATTGTACAATTTTACGTTAATTTTATCAAGTATATTTTACATTTTAAAAATAATTTGTTCAATGTCTTAAGACCAGGGATCGAGAAGGTCGGCCGATCCAGGGGGGGGGGATCAGGGAAGGGATTTTCTCCAAAATTTTTGCCAAAAACCTAGGAGTGATCAGGGGAGAGATTTTTTCAAAAACGCTCAAATAACCTATATATTAGTGATAAAATTTTGCTTAATTTAAATAGATTTAAACTGAATTTAAACTAAATTTAATTAAATTAACTGGATTTAAACTGGATTTGGCACTAATTTAGAGTAAATTTTCTCATTTTAATCGAAAAAACCAAAAAATTTGCTGGTCGCTTTCACGATCCCTGCTCAAGACAGAAAAGGCATAGAGTAAATGAACGTTGCAAACATAGCTATTATAAGGTTAATAAAAACAATAAGCTAAAAAGCAACACTTAATATAAATAAGCTAGATTTTAATCAAAAATAATTTTTTCTTATCAAACAATCTTTGTATAATTAATTTATTTTGTAAATTAATAGTAAATAGCCAAGTTTGACCAAGCTTGTTAAAATAGGAGCAAATGTATTACTTTCTAGTAATTAGTTACTTCTGATTCATACTGTATGGTTTAATAGAGTAAATAATAATTAGTAATTAGATCAAATAAAACTACTTATGTATAGAAAGGATTAAATTATTTTCGCATTAACTAATTAACTTTATGTTTTAAAGAAACATATCTTAATAAATTATTTTAATTAAAACTTGAATTTAAAGTTTGGTTAACTTAACTTAATCAAGCAAACCTACCAGCAGAGCAAAGGGAGTAAATGCTTTTCATTGGTGATGATGCTCATTTTGGCTTTATTAATCTGTCCCGATTCAGTCGAGTATTGATTAAAACAGGTAATAGTGTCAGACTTGGCTGCATTTCCGCATTTGCCGGCCTTTATGAACACGTTTCTGGAGGCCTCTGATCGACACCTTTTGTTTATAACCTTTTTCATTGAGAACATCAACAGATTGGTTACATGACGACTGGTCTCCACTTTTCTGGTCACCAGACACGTTTTTGTGTAGTTCTTGCCCCAGGTGATCATTTGGTTGTCGAGTCTAATTTCAATTTATGCATTCAACATTTTTTTAAATTTTGTTGATTTTTTATTTGGTATAATTATTATGTTAATTACTTTAAATTTTAATTAGTATTTATAATTTTATTTTTTTCCGTGTTGCACTTTATATTAATTTAGTTTATTTAAAACAAAAATTTTTATAATATATATTAATATATATTTTTAATAATTAGTTATTTTAGTCTCTGGTATGATATTAACATGTGCATAATTAACAAAACCTTTAATATTTAAGTTATTTTATAAATATTTACTATAAACTATATTATTTTTATAATTACTAAAAGAACTTTTTAAAACTAAGATATAAAAAATCAATTTGTATGACATTTAATTAAAATACAGATTAAAAACATTGTATGACTTACTGGCAATGACTTTGAACTTCTTTAATGTTCGGAAAATTTCTGATCGGATCTCCAATAACCGATAATTTCGATATATTTTCGTCTAATTTAATAATTGATTCGTCATTACAGGGTATGTCAGCTGCAATAACAACTGAAATTGAAACAAGCAACAATTTAATCGACGAAATGTTTGGAAACATTTTCTATTTGTGCTTTAGGTAAAGGTTTGTGCCTTAAAATAAACTTTTTAAGCTCAAAAGTTTTTGTGTAAAACTTGAATTACAGTATATACTGGTTTTAAGATTACCTGTGGACAATTTTTTCAAAGGTCTTTGGCAAAAAAACTTGTTTAAAATATTTATTTAAATAGTTTAATAAAAATTTATTTGATTTAATATCGCATTTTGGTTTAAACTAAATTATCTTGTATAAAATCAATATTAAATATATTAAGCTTGTTTTTTGTGTATTAAATTTTTTTAATATTAAAAACAATTTTAATCGTAATTATGAATGACAATAGTAGTTTTCAGCTTATGAGTCAGACCCACAGCTTAAAATTTTTTAAAATATAACAATTTTTTTGTTATCGCATGTATTAGTGAAAATATGTATCAGAATCACTTTATCTGCTTCTTTGAGGATATATTTCGGATCGGATCTTGATTTTGAAAATTTGAATTTATCCCCCCCCCCTCCTAGCATTTGGTCCGAGAAAAGGTACCCCCCTCCTCGACGTTTTTCTTGCCGCCGAAGGCGGCCGGAATTTTTTTGGTTTTTTGCCCAAAATTAAAAAATTTTCCCTAAATTAATGCTAAATCAGATTTAAATCCAGTTAATTTAACTAAATTTAGTTTAAATCCAGTTAAATTAGGCAAAATTTTATCATAAATATATAGGTTTTTTGAGCGTTTTTGGAAAAATTCCCTCCCTGATCCCCCCCTAGGTTTTTGGACAAAATTTTGAGAAAAATCCCTCCCCTGATCCCCCCTGGATCAATCCCTGTGTAAATGCAACATAAATTGATAATAATTAGAATACAAGTTTTATCTATTACAATATTTTGTTTCTACCCTCTTGGCTAATTCTGGTTAAAATAATTATATTATTTGGTAAAATGATGCAAGTTATACAAAATTCTTAAAAATGGTCAGATTTTAAAAATAGATTTGAAGAACTTTTGTGTTAAACACCATATTTATAAATAACAAAACAATCAAATAATGTAAAAGGAGAATAAAATAAATTTTAAACAAAAATAGAACATTTTTATAATAAATTTTAATTAAATAAAAAATAATTTGTTTGCTGTTACTTGTGTTGACAATTTTGGTATTATAAGATAATTTGGATATTTATATCAAAATCAATTAAGTGCTAATTTGTCCAGTTTACATAATTTAACCTTGTCCATGAGTCAATTAATATAGACTGGGCTATGGGCTATACAATTTTTGTTATAAATTCATGCAAGATTAAACTTAAATCCATATAATTGGATAAACCAATTAGGCAATTTTATGTCTTCGCAAACCAATTTGCAATTTTTCTAATTTTAAAAATATTTTGTAATTTAATTAAATACAATTAAAAATAAAAGATTATTATAATCAATAAATATTTTAGAAAATTATTTTCAAAAATCAATTCCTATATTCAGATAAAATAGTTTTAAGTTTTATATACAATATAACTGTTTATTCAAACTTAGCGTTTATTTTGTTTCCAATTATAGGAAAACTAAGACAAATTTTCCATTTGAATGAAAATTTATTAAAATTTATATTTGGTTTTATTTTTATAAAAATGTATTGAATTTTAAACTGTTTGTACTTTTCAGTAAAATTATCGACAATTAAATATGAATTATGTTTTGATTAAAATTTTATACTTTTTTACTTTAATTTTTATAATGACACAAGATAAGAAATCAAATTGCTTGTTAGCTTTTATACCATTTATTAAACATACAAAAACAATATATCTGCAAAGGCCTACTTGGTCAGCCTTATGTCCATGCAGATATATTGTTTTTGTATGTTTAGTCAACATTTAAAGTATTAATTAATTAATTTATTTGAACTATGAGATGTGGCCACATCTGATAATGATAAATATTATATTTTACAAATTACATGAATTTAAATAATTGATCAAGCTAAACAAATGAT
>JAQFXP010001688.1:0-18085 GCA_034693685.1 Belba bartosi
TGATAAGAATATCTTGAATTTTTAATTAAAATTAGTAATTAATATATATTAATTAATTTTAAAATTTGAAGATAGTTAGATAAACATTTGGGTTTTTTCTTTAGTTTGATAGCAATTTTCTTGAATGGTCATCTTTTAATTCTCAAACTATTTCTATGTTAATAAGAAAATTATCTAAAATTTGTTATTATTTTTTAAAAAATAATGTTTATTTTTGTAAATTAATATATACTATTATAAAGTAATATTATATTATATTTAATTTTATAAATTTCAGTTAAAAACTCTTAATTAACTAAAGTTAATAAAAATTGCAGTTAAATTATTTTTATGTAATGTGTGTATTAATATCTATGTGTATATGAAGTTAATCCCATGCCAGACAGCTGTCACCAAGCACTACAACAAATTTTTATAGTACAGTGCAGATGAAGGGAACTCCTGTCAGCAATGGGTCAGTTAAGGCGAGAGTATGTGTTTCGGAAAATATCACTGAAGCCGACAATATTCAGGTGAATAACAAATAAATATTTATTTATTTAATTAAATAATTGTTTAATAATAATCGAAATTCTAATATCAATTCGAATATAACGTATATTTCAATCAATTTCTATCTCTATATCTCTATTCCAATCGAATGCATAGTTTGGGGATATTCTGATCACATACTCGACAGACATCGGTTGGAGTCCATACTTCCCACTCCTGTCGGGCATTATCACCGAAATCGGTGGAACCATATCTCATGGAACGGTCATCGCCCGGGAGTTCGGCATTCCGTGTCTGATAGAAGTCGAGGGCGCCTGCAGTGCCTTCAGAACCGGAGATACTGAGTCTCAGATTATTACTAAAGTTGAATAGCATTACAAAATTAGATATAAATTAAACAAATTAGTTAAATAATAGATAATATTTAAGACATTTAATTCAATAAACAAATATTTCTATTATTTATTGTTAAATATTTTTTTAAACTGATTACCGTATTCTCTGACATATAATTGCGGTAATTAAGAGCGTTTCGGAGAAGATTGCACAAAATTTAAATTTTTTATACTAAAAAAATATTTTACCAATTATGACAAAAATTTATAAAGGTAAAATGCATTATATTAAGAATTTGTTTTAATTTTTATATGACACTAGCATGTTATTATCACCCATTTATCGAAATCTTTGTATAGCATTCTTCATCAAAGTTTGTGCATATATTTCAGCGATAGTTTTGCTAATATTTTTTCAAACTTCTTAAAATTAATGAAATTATTTAGTGCATTAGGTCTTAAATCATATATTTATTATTTGAAACGCAGAATTTCTTAACAGATTTGTTCTGAGAAACAAATGGGCGGTATTGGTGATTAGATATTTCCATATTATATAAAATTTGTTTTAAGATTTTTGCCTATTTTTAGCTTCGTTGCTATATTGAATAATTTATAAGTCGGGTTAAAACAAAACATCGTTAATCGAATATTTTTTGACAAATAGTTTGAGTTAAATCTCAAGACTCTAAATCTCTAAATTTTTTTAGATTTAATTGTCCCCAACTTTACATACGACTTTAATACAAATACTTTTACATCCCTGGTCTGCCATACCAAATAATTTTGCTATTTTACATTTGCTTTTATATCTGACATTATCGGGGACTCTACTTTCATAAAAAAATTATATTATTTAGTTTTTCAGACATTTTTTATATGTTGTTAATAATTGAGATTTTATCGAATTTTTTAAAATTTTATATCAATTTGCATAACAATTTTAAGAGTTACTTGTCTTTTGATGTCGAGATTGACATAATGAAATCTGGCCAAATTTTATAAGCTGTGAAATAAATTAAAATAAAATTTTGAAAAATGAATAACTTTCAGCTAAACCAAAATTTGAATTAAAGAAAATTTATGTTGCAAAAGATTAAAATATTTAGAATTTTAGATAAAAGTGAGATTGAGTTGAATCCTGGTATTGAAAACCGGTTTTGCTATCAATGGTATAAAAGCATTACTTTATTCGCGATTCGAGTTATTCTCAATTTTGGTTTGAAGTGATTGTGAGTTAAATACAAAATATTTTAAAATGTCTTTAATTAGTAATAATTTGAAAAATAAATTAATTGTTTTAAATAAAATAAAAAATTTGTGTAAAAATTTAACTAAACTTAATAGTGATTTAGATCTAAATAACAGTGTTTTGTCTAAAGTGATTGAATGTGAAAATAATGATTATTTGAATTTTAATTGCGGTTTAAAAATATGTAAATTAAATGTCGAAAAGGTTTGGCATTCGAGTGAACAAAGTGTTGGAAATAATAATGAAAAGCGTTTTAAGTGTTTTTGGCCTAAATGTCGATACAATACAAATAATTTCGGTCATCTAAATCAACATCAATTAATGCATTCAAATGTAAAACAATATAAATGTTTGTATAATAACTGCAATAAATTGTTTAAACAATTAATTCATTTAAAATCTCACGAATTGATTCATACGAATACGAGATTTATCTGCGATTGGAGTAAATGCGGAAAATCATATTTATATAAATGTAGTTTGGTATTACATAAACGTGTCGTTCATTTAAAACAAATTCAATTTAAATGCGATTATAATAATTGTGGCAAATATTTTGCAACGAAATCGACTTTATTATACCACAAACGCAAACATTTGGGAATCAAACTATTTGTTTGTGATTTAGATAATTGCGGAAAACGTTTTACTCGAAAATTAGATTTAATTCGTCACAAAAATAATATTCATTTGTTTATAAAACAATAAAAATGTAATTATAATAAATGTTATAAATGCTTTGTCACTAATAGTGAACTGAAAATACATATAAACAGTATTCACACAAAATTAATGTTATATAAATGCAATGAAACTAATTGTACGAAAAGTTATTACAATTCTAGTAGTCTTTGCAGACATAAGAAAGAATATCATAAATTTAAAACAATTTAATTATCTAAATAAGTTGTTTAAATAAATTTACTTTTTTTTGTCGTCACTACATTATAAATATAAAACATTTTCAAAAAAAAATCCTAAAAAGTGATGACTCCGTCGGAGCGTTCAATGAGCTCTTCCAACACCTCTTCGTATTATGTCTTCACTGAATTGGTTATTACTTTCCGTAAGAATTTGCCCGAATTTATGGCATTCGATATCTTCACCGTTATATGTGTTGTATTTCTTCTGAAGACTGACCGCTCGCTTACTTTCGCTTACATGAACTCATTTTCAATATTTTTCAAATTAATTGAATTAAATTTTAAATATTATTTAAATTTTACTTTATTTAAAGCTTTTTTCTATACTTATTAAATTAATTAAACCCGTTTTTTCTCAATTAATTAAATATATCTTTAATTGAAATCATCAAATAATAAAATATAAAATAATCTGAAAACTACATAAACTGTAATATTGTGTCGATTAGAAATTAGTTTTAATAGATTTATAATTTTTGTAATTATAAAGTTAATATTATATAGTATTTTAATATTCAAATTACAAATAAGTAAACGTTAATACTAAAAAGCAATTCACTTACATTTGCGTTCAAATAAACACATTCATCACATCTTGTGATTTGAATAAGTTTTCGTTAAATAAATAAAAAAAAATTTAAAATATATTTTTGAAAAAATATATATACCGTAAACCCTCACAGCTTAGAACATGTTCTTATAAGGTAGGTTTGTGCTTTAGGTTCTTATATTTCACGGTATAAGAATATGTTCTTAAAAATGAGAATAAAAACTAGCTTTTAACCAGGGATCGAGAAGGGGGATCAGACAAAAATCCTCCTAATTTTAAAAAATTGAATTTATCCCCCCCCCCTAATCCGGTTTAAGTCCAGTTAAATTGTAGAAAATTTTATTATAAATTTATGAGTTTTTTGAGCGTTTTTGGAAAAATCCCCTCCCTGATCCCTTCTTAGGTTTTTGGCCAAAATTTTGAGAAAAATCCTTTCCCTGATCTCTCTATGGATCGGCAGACCTTTTCGATTTCTGCTTTTAACTATAAGTTAAAAACAAATATTTTTGATAATAACAAGTGATTTAAAAGATTTAAAACAAAAAATTAAGAACATTAAAAAATAATAAGAAATTATATAAATAATTTAACTTATTTTGTATTTAAATTTGTTTTCTTAATTACAACTTATTTATTTTCAAGTTTTATAAAAAAAATTATTTAATATTAAATTTACTGTCAAACAAAAATTTGTAAAATAATTATATTATAAATGGTTGTTAAAAAAATAATACTTTAATTTAGACTATTTTAGCAATATATATAATAAAACCAATTATAATTAATTAATATGTCTCTTATTATAGTTTAAGTTTACCTCGCCTTGTAAGAACATGTTCTTAGAGGCTTTAACTCAAATATTAGAAAATGGTCTAATTCACCTTAGAACATGTTCTAAACTGTGAGGGATTACGGTATGTTACTTTGTCATTGCATCTTTATCACTTTTCACCACCCTCACCCACAACTTTTTATTTAACATTGGCGGAAATTTAGATTATTTTAATAGCAACGAGAATAAGATTTAAATTGAAACTTTTTATTAAAAATTAAAAAAACAATCAAGAATATTTTGAAGAAAAAAAATTTGTTTATTAGTATGACTTCAAAAGGGATGTCAGAATTGGTGTTTGCTCTGTTGTAACGAAAAAGTGTCCCTGGGATAAATAGATGTGTCGAGTATTTTTGTTAGTTATGCAAATGTCAAATATCTTAATTTCAAAAATGTTAATGTTCACCAAGGTCAAGTTTTGGATAAGGCAAATATACTGTTTTTGTATGATTAGCAAACAGTTAAATTGTTAATCAACTCTTTTGAACAATGAGATATTGCGCTTCTCTGATATACAATACAGTCAGTTTCAGAAATGTGTGACCAAAATTGAAGTAGTATAAAAATGCGCAATTCAGACCAACTTATTTTACGGCTGTGTAAATCCGCCATTAAAATTTAATTAACTGATGTTTTACAATTTAAAACGTAAAATTAAAGATGTACTCTGTACATAAATTACACGTTATAATAACCATAATTACATAAATTTTAAAATTATAATTGTTTTAATATTTTATTAATTTAACATGTAAATAACATACCTTTATTGTTTTACTTAGTTATTATTATTTACAGTACATTTTTAATTTTAAGTTTTAAATTGTAAAACATTAACTAATTAAATTTTAATGGCGGATTTACACAATCGTAAAATAAGTTGGTCTGAAGTGCGCATTTTTGTATTACTTCGATTTTGGTCACACATTTCTGAAACTGACTGTATTATAAATAATAATAGAGTAAAATAAACGTTATTCCCAATATAATAAATTTAATTAATTTTATGCAGTTACATTTTTATATTAGATATGTTATTCAACAAAATTGTTAAATTTAATTTTACATTTTATGTCAAGTGTTGTTTGTCATAAGAGTCTGAATTTGGAGCAAACAATTTATGGAGTTTTGAATCAATTAAATTAACTATATTCAACAATTAACTTGTTTTTAAAATAAAAATTATTTTTTTAATTTATAAAACATTAATTAAATTTTATTGTTAAAGTAATTATATTATTATTTTTATTTAATAATTATTATTCTTTGTTTTTGGTTTTAATAGATTATTTTAGTAATTAAATATTAAAATAAATTGATTTAAATATTTTAATTAATATAAATTTTTATTCTTAAATAAAAAGTAATTGTTTTTATTAATAAATAAATAAAAATATTTTTCAATACAGTCTATCCCAGATATAGTAAACAGCTCGGTTCCGTAAACTTTTTTTACTATAAGCGGGATTCACTATAAACATTCAAAATTTTTTGCATAATTAAACTTAATTATTAGCAAATGGTTCACCATAGGCGGCTATTCACAATAAATGGATTCACACTAAACGGAATAGACTGTATTACATCATTAGTAACCAAAAAAATTTAATAATTAAAAAAACTAATTTAATAATAATAAATAATTATTATAATTTCTCATAATAAAATAATATAAAAATTATATTTTATAGAATTCAGAGATAGTGAATGCCTGCCGATCTAACGGGGAATCAAAGAAAAGATTTTTCGAAATATTTTGGCCAAAAACCTAAAGAGTGCATCAGGGGAGGGATTTTTTTAAAAACGTTTAAAAATCCCATATATTTATGATTAAATTTGAACAAATTTAACTGGATTAAAACCGGATTTATTACTAATTTAAGAAAATATTTTTAATTTCGGTCAAAAAGCTTGAAAAATTTACCGGCAGCTAAAGGCAGTCTTGACGATGGTGCATTTCGCAAACCAAATATAAGGAAGAAATAAATGCCAATTTTCAAAATCAGGGGGGTTTATAGCTGATTTCCTCCTTCTCAATTTTTGATCAAATGCATAAATTATATAAAAAATTTTTTGACAATAAACGAGAAACAATATAAAACTATTTTATTTTTTTAAATATTTAATTACTGATGGTCTTCAATATTATATATAAAGTATACACTATTTGATAAAGTAATTGATAAAACAATAAACATATTTGAATTAGTTTATTAATTTATTATTCTTTTAAAGAAATTTTTTACAATTAATTTAATATAATTTAAGTACAATATATATGTGGTAAATTTTTGGAAAATCTATTTAATTAATATAATTATATTTATGGCTAAATTCTTTGATCTGATTGAAATTTTACAAACCTTAACTAAAGTAAAAATTTATGATACAACCACAATATTATCATGTTGTAATAATCAAACAAGCTCGGGTGAAATTATTGTACCAAATAATCTAGTATGTATATATAAAATATTATTATTTAAAATAATAATTATAATAAGTTAAATTAAATACACAGGCAGGTGGATTATTTTTTGGATACTTTTTGGATATTATAAATTATGCGGTTTATAAATTATTTTTGCTGGTTAAATTTGTAGATGCCGATTGCAATGAATTAAAAGTGTGTTTTATTTTTTAATTGTAATTAAATACAAATAATTTAAAGTTTAATTTATTTATTAATGTTTTTAGAATATTCTTTGTATGACAATATCAAATATTACTGCAAATACTTTAAAAATTAGTGGATATGTATCAGCTGCTCAAGAATATGGAACAGTTATCTTGAGTGTTTTAACTTATCAAAATAATTCATTATTAAATTCATATTTAAAATTATTTTCAATTTTGGTAATATACCATCGACGGCAATATTATCTATATAGTTTTAAATTAATTTATTTAATGTTTTCAAATCAGGTTTTAATTTTTTTGCCATTATGAAAGAATAAAAATAATAAAATTTAAATAATAATTTTAAAGAATTTAATATTATCTTCTGTAACAATTTAAAATATTTGTTAAAAAAAATTTTGGGGCTTTGGCTTTGACATTAGGATATTCGACATTAGCATATTTTGTTATTTTATATTTATTTTTATAACCCCCCGTCCAAAGTCACTTCATACTACAATAGACAAAGCAATAAAAAAGCTCCGAAACGGCATCCCAATTTATAAATTAAAAAAATTAATCCTGATTTGAACAAACAACTTTAAATAAACTGATTTAAAGTTTTAAAAATAAAATTGCCGACAACTGTGTGTATATATAGTTATAAATAATTTATTTTATATAAACTATTCACTAAATAGGTTTGGATAACATTTAATTGTTTATTAATTGTAGTTGCTATATTTGTAAAATTCCTGAGCATATCTAAATTATCATTATTTAGACACATATTATATTTATATCAATATTTTATTAATCAATCGACAAATTATTTTAATAAAATCAAACAATCAATTGTTAAAAGAGAAAAAACTAATTTTCAACAAATTTATATTTTGCTAAGTGTTTGGATATTATGTTCAGCTATTCTAACCTATTCTTACACCAGTTTATTGTTAAGAATATATTTTCAATACAAACCTATACTAACTGTCGAAACATTAGAAGATATTGTGTATAATCCCAAAATGACTGCAGTCGGAAGAAAAGGGTTAGAAAATATAAAAGAATTTAAACCAAAAATCTATGAAATATTAAACAAAAGACTAATCGATTACGAGAAAGATATGAACTTTGATAGCAAAAATATTATGTTTGTTTTAAAAATTAATATGCTAGAAAATGTTGTAAAGAAAAATATTGTTTTTCTTTTAAATTCATTATTTGCGGAAACAGTAAAAACAAGTTTTCCAAATTTAAATTTAATGGAATCAAACAATCAATATATTCGTTTAGTTTTTTACTCATATATAGATAAAAGTCATTCGCATTTCAAACTAATATATAAAATGTAAATTTAATTTTTTTTTTTATATAAATATTTTATTATTTAATCTTGACTATATAAAATTCAATTAATTTTTAGGTTAAAAACTTATTTCGAAATTGGAATAATAGTTCGATATTTATGGATATATCAAATAATGAATGAAATTTTTGGAAATAGAGATAATCCGGAATTAAATAATTTAATAAGTTTTAAAAAATTAAATAATATAATAACCTTGGATAAATTAATTAATGGGCCATTTTATTGTTTGTTTATTGGTTATTTTATAGCTTTTGTAATTTTTGCATGCGAAATTATATATTTTATTTTTGTGCACATATCTTTATTTTTTATAAATATTTGTTAATATTTAAAATAAATGTTAAAATTTAAAATTTTTAAATATAAATTTTAAAAAATTAATTCAAGCTTTGACGTTTAAACAGAGATTCAGAAATTTGGACGATCTAGGGGAGATTTTTTCAAAGGAGAAATTTTTTTAAAAATTTTGGTCAAAAACCTAGGGGGATCAGGGAAAGAATTTTTCAGTTAGCTTACCATACGTTTTACTTCAAATAAAATAAAATGTTTTAATAATTAGTAATGTCTATTGATTGCTTACGCAAAATCATTTTTAATTAATTTTTTTTCAAAATAATTTTTGAACAAATTATAATAAATTTTTAAATAATGATAAACTGTGCAATAATACATATTACATAATATAGCAAATTAAAATAAAATTTGAGTTTAATACCATTAAAAATATGGAATTGAATCAATAAAAATTTACAATAAAACCTATTTTTTTATTTAAAAAATTTTTAATTTTTAAATTTTCAAAAATTTATTTAAAAATTTTTAATTTTAAATAAAATAGACAAATATAAAATAAAAATTTAAAAATAATAATATACAATTTAATCTATAAACTTTATTTATTTGCAGTCAAATGAAGTATTTCAAAATTAGTATTAGTAATATCAGTAATTGATAGATTATTTTTAAAATTTTGGCAAGCATTTGGAACAAATTTATCACTTGAAGCAGTTATAGTGTGAAAAATAATGTCCTCAAATTTTTTTACATCATCATCATGTGCATTCTCTTTAAAATAATTAATTTTAGCCATTTTTAAAACTGCCGGAAAAAAATCTAAAATATATAATAATAATAAAACATTTAAAATAAACTCTAAATTTAAAACCTAATTATATAAACTATAATACTTTTAATAAAATAATAAAATATTTAAAATAATTGTTCCATTGATACAAATAAAAATATTCTAAAATTAATAAAATTTTTGATTTTTAATGCATTCAAATTTATTTTAAAGATAGATTTTTATTATAATTAATTTAAAATAATTTTGCAAGCATTAAAAATACAAAATAATTAATAATAAATATTAAAAATTCTAAATTACATATTTATAAAAAATAATTTGCTAAATAATTACCTAGCATCTGTTGTCTATTTAAAGAATAAAATTTATCAACAAGATCCAACTCAAGCATTTTTATTGAAAATTTATTTTCCAACAAGTCGTTTTTCCAATTGATTAATTGTTGTTCTTTGCTTAAATTTAATAAATAATTAGAATGTTGCTTTATTAAATCTTCAGTTAGATAATTGCAAATATTCGGAAATATAATTGTAACTGCATTTAGTGAACCATTTTTAGTCAGAAAATTGTATAAATTATTTAATAATTGTTTCTTGTTTCTAATATATTGAAACGTAAAATTTGAAACAATTAGAGATACTTTAGACTCAAATTGTCTCAATTGTGGACTTAACTGCTCCCAAGGAATGCTCATATCTTGAGTTATATATTCAATGCTCTTCATATCGTTGTGTTTATCTGCAAATGCAGTCATATTCTCATCGATATCCAGACCTATAATTCTGTTATGTTTAACAGTTTTGGCCAATATTTTGGTCACTTCTCCAGTTCCGCATCCAATGTCAAAAATGATATTAAAATGTCTGTAAATATAATTAATTATTTAATGACTAAATAAATAAAAATTGTTAAAAATTTTCTACTCATTATTTTGTGCAATTCGTTTAAACATTTTAATAGCTAATTGTTTTTGATAATTATTAAGTTTTTCGTAAACATTTGGTTCAATATTCATTTTAAAATGCACAAATAAAATTTTGCTTAAAAATATTTAGAAAATTTTAATTAAATTTAGATTGGTAATTATTATTTAAATTATATATTAATTGTAAAAATTAAAAATATACTAATGCAAATACTGTATAAATATAATTTATTTTTCCTTAATTTGTTAAATATGACTATTACTTGTCCGGAAATCAAAGGCAAAATGTTTACAATGATTACGAGTTAAAATTAATATTTTGTCATTTCTGATATAAATCCCTAAATATAGTAATTCATATTTGATGTACAAAATATTAGATAATTTAATCTACTGTCTATAAGAACAATAGCTATAATCAAAAAATGTTTTGCATTTTGTTAAAAATTTGGCAATTTTTAATTTTTAGAAAACCTGATTTAAATACTTTTTAAAAATATATGTACTAAAATTAATTTATATATTATCAAAAAAAATTTTAAAAACCGATATCAATTAACAAATTATTTACAACATTTATAAACACTAAAATTTATAAAAAAAAATTTATAAAAATTTTAATTAAATTATTTGAAAACATTAATTTAAAAATGTAAACAATTTTTTGATAATAGATGATTTTCAGTTATTTTCATTGGCCGAAACACAAATTATCAATTATTTTATATTTTAAATATGAGTTACCATATTTTGGGCTTAAAATTAAACAGTGACTTTGAAGCGACAAATGAGTAATTTCCACGCGCAATTATTGTAAAATTTTGCTTTTGATTCCCGGACAGATATTATTTTACAAAGTAATTAATACAGTATATTACTTAAATAAAATGTATAAAATATTAGCAAATAATAACATATTAGAAATTTTTGATTGCGTAAAATTTTAAATGTATAATATATCAAAATTTCCATATGATTTTAAGTGTGAAAGTGTGATTTCTTGACATTTGATATATAAAATTTAAAATATTATCTATTTTTATAAATTTGAATAAAATTCCTAAATACAAGATTATTTAAAGAAAATTTTAAAACAAAACTTTTTTCAATTTTTTTAATAACATTATTTCTTTAGGTACTACTACTCATAGGCCGAAGCCTTTCTTCTTGCACAGCCGATAGTGAGGCCAGGAATCATGACTTCACCTCGAGGTATGGTAACTCTGGATAGTGGTTACAGTTTTAAGAGCACACACCTGAACACTGAACTATTGAATAGTTTCGATTTTGTATTTAAATTTTTGTAATTTTTTAAGCCTAAAATATTCGCCACTTTTTCCATTAGATTCGATCCTTTAATTTCGTGTTTGATCTGTGATCTGACATAACTGATGCAAATCGTATGATTCGATTGTAGAAACTGGTCGAGTGTTGCCATTCTTTGTGGAATTACATTAGAGATTTCGATGTCATTCGATGTACTGATGTTATCCGTGAAATAGCCCACATCTCCAACAATTCCCCAATGAATAGCTAATGCATGCAATCCATCGGCTCTTTGCCGCTCACACAGCCTATCCATAACCGAACCGCTAAACCCGTAATTGGTTTGTTTGACGTTTCCACGACTAGTCAGTAATGAAGAATAGGCTACAAAGTAATCCAACTCCGGACACATTCGCCGCGAAACTGAGTCCATGTTCTTCAGAGCAGTTGATTTCGGTAAACAAACTTTCGTTAACGACTCAACTGTTTGTTTCTCAAATATATCGTCATTTAAGACCATTTGTAAGTGAAATATATCGCAGATTGGTCTCAATGTGCGGGCGAACAGATTCTCAGTTCCGGTTAATGTCGATAAGATTTCATTCGATATGAGAACAGTTGCGCCCAATTCAGAGAAATATTTCAATTTTTTCAATTGATACGACTTTTTAGGTACGGTACGAGAAGTGACCAAAAAATATAATATTTGGCTCCTTTTGTAATCATTCAATCGATTAATTCTAATCCCATTTTTCCCAAACCACCGGTAATTATATAAGTCTTGTTTGAATAAAATCAGGGATCGAGAAGGTCGGCCAATCCAGGGGGGATCAGGGGAGGGATTTTTCTCAAAATTTTGGCCAAAAACCTAGGGGGAGATCAGGGAGAGGATTTTTGCAAAAACGCTTAAAAAACCCATATATTTATGATAAAATTTTCCCCAATATAACTGGATTTAAACCGGATTTAGCACCAATTTAGGGAAAATTACCTAATTTTGGGCAAAAAACCCAAAATTTTTGCCGGCCGCCTTTGGCTGCCGGCAAAACGTCGAGGAGGGCACCTTTTCTCGGATCAAATGCTAGGGGGGGGAATAAATCCAAATTTTCAAAATCAGGGGGGATTTTTGCCTAATCCCTGCCCTTCTCGATTCCTGAATAAAATACTGTTAGAGAAAAGTCTACTATTTGTTTGTTTGTTATGTAGTCTTATGTTTGGATTTCTCATCATATCACCCAATCAATTTCAATTTGGGTTTTCAATTTCAGTCAAAGTTTTTGTCTTAAGTCCAATTCGGCACAAAGTTTACAGTTTTTCTATTTAAAAAAACATTTTGAATGCGATTACAATAATTACAAAAAAATTTTACAAAAATATCATTTTGTTCTTCACAAGAGAATACCATTTGTATGTGATTTCGATAATTGCGGAAAAAGTTTTGTATTAAAGCCTGGATTGAGTCGACACATAAATGCTATTCATTTCAAACAACAATTTAAATATGAATTCAAAGATTGTTCGAAAAGTTTTAGATATAAATCAGATATATATCTTCACAAAAAAATACATTTAAGAACCAACCATTCGTTTGTGATTTTAAATAATGTAAATAATTTTCATTTTAAAATAAATCATTTTATATTCTTTACACTTTATTAATAATTGGTACGAAATATTTTAAGGTTTAACAAATTCTTAATTAATATGTAAAATATTCATTAATAATTTACAAAATTTTGGGGAAAAATCCCTACCCTGATCCCCTCTGAATCGGCTTACTTTTTTGATTGTTGGCAAAAATGCATCTTGTCCATTGAATTTTGCTGGAGGCATTCGAATATTTACTAATTCTAGTTATGATAATTGCCGTCAATTCGGGTGAAAAACTACATTATTCAGCCATTGATTGCATCGATTGTACAGATCAGTAGTTTAGTCGCCTATCGAACAGTTCATTTGACACAAACTACTTGTGCGGACATAACAGACAATTCATTGACAATTACTACAAGAGTGATTGCGGACTGTTAAGCAGAATATCACCAGAAGAGTAAAGCAAAATGGGCCGAAACCATAGCTTAAACTTAGACGTCTTTTAAATTGAACTCCAATTTAGTCTAAATTTTATTAATGAAAAATGACTAATTTTTTAAATATTAAACTAAAATAAATTTAAAATATATTTTAATAAACATTTTTAATTATTTCTTATTTATATGCGCTTTGGCCACCGTTTAAGGCCAAGTTAGGGTTTAGTACAGAGATCGTGAAGGTCAGTAGAATCAGGAAAGATCAGGGAAAAAATTTTTGCCAAAAGTTTAGCCAAAAACCTAGGGAGAGATCAGGGAGGGGATTTTTCCAAAAACGCTCAAAAAACCTTTATATTTATGATGAAATTTTGTCTAATTTAATTAAATTTAGTTAAATTAACTGAATTCAAACCGGATCTAATACCAATTTAGGTATATTTCCAAATTTTGGCCAAAAAAACAAAAAAAATTAGAGCTAATTAATAATTTTTAAATAATCTTAATATTTAGATCTGTACTACAAAAATTATCCTTTAATGACATCAATTGGTCTCAATTTAAAGCACTTTTTGCGGATGTCGACCGTATGACATGTGCTGACCACATCCGTCAACGACGTGATGTTCGACATTATTGACATTGTGGGACACATCATAAATAATGTGCATAATCCACGAGAAGTTGGCCGTTACAGCCATCGACTTAAGACAGTTTTAACCTTCTTCTGAGTGAATGCAAGCGCAGGTCAGTTGTCGATCGCTTAACTTAATTTTATTCAAAGATCGAGGAGGTCGGCTGATCCAGCGGGAATCAGTGGAAAGATTTTTCTCAAATTTGGCCAAAATCTTAAAGGGGATAAGAGAGGAAATTTTTCCAAAAACGCTCAAAAAACCTATATATTTTTGATAAAGTTTTGCATAATTTAACTTGATTTAAACTGGATTTAACACCAATTTATGTAAAAATTTTCTAATTTTTGGCAGAAAATGAAAAAAATTTGCCGGAAAAACGTCGAGGGGTGTATCTTTTCTCGGACCAAATGCTAGTAGAGGGGGGGGGGGGGAATAAATCAAAAATTTCAAAATCAGGGGGAATTTCTGTCTAATCTTTCCCTTATTGATCTTTTATCTTATCCATTTTCATCGCCTTTTTAATTATGAAGAGCGCATCGGTCGCCAGATTATGGCCGAACCCACGGCTTCCGCTTTTAATCATAACAAAAATCTGTCTTGAATTCAAAACAGAGTAATGAAAATCAAATCAATTATAACCCAACGATTCGATTCCCATTTTAGACGCATTTTATTTATCGATTACCTCTTTGACCACTTGTATCTCCGCGTAGTGATTGCCGGTGCCCAGAGTTCCCAATTCGGGTAAACCTCTCTTTTTAGCCTACAAAGACACTTTTCTGGGATCGAACGAAAGCATTCGCACGAACTTTTTGCAATGCTTTGTCCTCAGCCCAGGCGTAACCTTCTCTTAAAGACTAGTCAAGCCCCATCTCGTGGGCCTCTTCCATGTCCTTTGCAATTATAACCCGTATAACCCGTTTAGAACCTACGCCGACAGGAATGTAATCAAACGGGGATTGAGTCAACTGTTTGTTCACTGAATTTATGTCTTTTTCAAACAGATTGGTTCGAAGCAAACGAACGCCACATTTGATGTCATTGCCTATCCCTCCCGGAGACACAATTGCTGTCGTGTCAGACATGTTAAATGCGGTCATATATCTAATGGAAAACCGATAGTCCGAGTGCACATCCGGCAGACAATATCCTAAGGAAAGGCCGGCAATGCCGGGCAGAGCGGCCACATTTGTTATTTGCTTAACTCCGGGTAAAAAGCCTCCAATGCCTCCAGAATTACAGCTAAGCGATTGAACTACAGTATTTGTTAGAATTTATTCGCATTTATAGTATATCGACTGTTTGTTCGAATGTAACCACAATTCTCGACAATTCTTAAGAATCGGTCAAAAATAATATTATCTTTTTAATGATTCAAATTAAAGCGATAACTGTTTGCCGACAACGGCTGTCCATTAGGTTGAGCCAAGTCTGGACTAAACAGTAAACTCACTTTAAGCTCAATTCCTTTAACATTAACTTTTCGAGCGATTGGTTTACATAAAAAATTTCTTCGATCTGAGGGACAGTCGAATCATTAGTTTTCAAATTAATTTCAATTTAATTAACACTTACTTTCATATTAGAAACGAAACCTTTTTCGATAATCCAATGATTGGTTTGTTTTTTTAAAAACTTCAACTCTTCCTCATAGGTTCGAACCATTTTAGAGATATTTGTCAACGAATTGAGTTAAAGATTATTATAATTAAATTAATTGATTGCAAACTTCTATAAGAATCGTTTGGATAACATATGTGTGAATATAACAAAAACTGAACCAATTTATCAATACTTTAAAAAATATCATATATTTTGTTGCCTTTTAGTAATCGACTAATTTTTTCTAATAATTTATATATTTTTTCTAATTTTCAAATTAAATAAACTTTTGAATGAAAAAGTTTTTCGAAATAATTTTTAATATATTAATGAATATGTAATGAATTTTAGGATAAAAATCAAATTTTCTGAAATTAATTACATTTTAAGCGAAATAAATAATTGAAAAATTAATAAAAAATGTTAATTAATGAAAATCCAATATTTTTTGATTAATTAAATGTAAAATAAAGTAAATTTTATGCAAAAAAAGCAAAATAAGCTGAAAATAAAAACATTTTATAAATTTAGTTCTGGAAAAACAGTCGAAATTAATAAACAAAATAATTAAATGCAACTAAAACTGCAATCAATGCGAAGATGAATGCAATTGCAATCAGAAGAACATTACATTTCGATCGGTCGGGCAGTGGAATGTCGTTCAAGTTCTCACCGACACTGTCTGTGCCATCAGTGTTGTGCCAAATGGTTGTTCTTCTGCTAAAACGGACTTTTGCTCTCTGTTTGGGCTTACGTTTAGAAGTGCTCTTCGGTGTCTTCGAGTTTTTGCGCTCGAACTCAGCCAACATGTCCGGACAGTTGATGTTTTCAGGCAATACCCAACTGTTGTACTCTTCGGAGAAGTTTTCCCATTTAATCAACTACTCTACCCGTTTGTGTCGGATCCGTTTGTCGACTATACTCTCGACTGACCACATATCGTCCTCATTCTGGTCCCTCTCCTCCTCCTCCTCGGGTGGATCCGGATTATCACTTACGGCATTCAAGTTCTGTCTACTTCTTGTATTAACCATTATGGGAAACAGTTCTGAAATAAATGCAAATGTGAATTAAGTGTTCTGGCAAATAAACGTATCGTTATTTGTGAATTTTTCCGTTAAATCTAAATAAAAAACACACAGTTTAACCCATGTTTTCCTTTTTCGTTATATTTATTAGTTCTCATAATTTGTTTAAAAGTAATTATCACTGAAACAATCAGTTAATCAATTAAACAATTAAATGTTTGAATATTTTGCGCTTAAAAGCACTTTTAAGCGCAAAATGTAAATTGTTTTTAAATAATTTTAAATTTAAAATTAATTTTTAAGAAATATTTTCAAAATAGTGATAATAACTAAACCGAATAGTAGTAGAAACTGATATATCAAAGCGTTTGCTGTTTGTCGTCATTACTGTTCGCCCGACGACTACAAACCAATTGTTTTCAATACATTTATTGACCAAAAATGTGATCAATATTTCGAAGAAATAAAAAGTGGATTACAGCCCAAAACGAGATTAAACTCTTCTACGCTATGAGAAGCCACAAACCCTTCGGTAATTCAACATTAATTAAATTTATTTACTATTTCCTCTCAATTGTCATTAAATTTTAATCATTTCTTATCATTTTTGTTGTAATCTTTTTCTAAACCAATTTAAAATCAAACAAAAAATAGTTATTTACCGAAAATGTGTTTAAAAATCTCTTTTCGATTAAACCGTAATTAAAACACTTATTCAAAAAAGTTTTTATGCAATTATTAAAATCAATAAAATTGGTTGATATGAATGACCGAAAGTGTCGGCAATTTGAGTCAATTAGTCGGAAAGTCAATGCTTTCACACAAATAATAATTTGAAAATAGAGTAAAAATTGATGCAATAGTTGTCACAAATCTGGCACTATTGCCCTCTTAAGCAACTAATCATAACTATAAAACTTACAACTTATTCATATCGGGCAGAATCCTGACGAACACGTGATATAAAATAGACAAATAATATTTTTTAAAATTATTTTAACATTAAAACCATTTTATTATCAAATTATATTATTATTAAAATTTAAACTAAACATTACTCAAAAAAAATTAGCTCAAAATCAATTCAAAATCTTTTATATATATAAAAGTATTCAAAGAATTATTGTTTAATAAATTAGG
>JAQFXP010001689.1:0-18084 GCA_034693685.1 Belba bartosi
AATTTAATATTTTCTGAACCTGATTAAATTTTTTGTTCATTGAATTGTCTCCAATTTGACAAAAATATTTCTGAATATTGTTCATTAAAATGGATCATTTTTAGTACTGCTTTGTATTACAGTTACTTGAAATTGTGTTCATTAAAATGGCATTCATTATATTGAATCATATTTTAATATTAGTACATATGTAAATGAATAAAGTTTTTGAGATTTGTTCATTAAAATGGACAATTTATTATATTAGGTGTTCATTATAATGGCACTATACTGTATTTGATATACATTAAAATAAATTTATTATTAATAAAACACAAATTGTATTAAATAATGCGATAAAATCAACAATAAATTAATGGTTGAATTGTTAATTAAAATTCAATTAAATAACAAATTAGTTAAAATTCCGTTAACATTTAAACCGATAGTTCAATAGTTAAGTATTTATCTCAAAGTTATTCCAAATATATTTAGATCTAATTTAAGATTCAGTTCTACTACTGTTTGACAATGAAATCGCTTCTCCTTCTGATTGTCTCAATTTCGGCCATTGATTGCAATTCAAAGATCTGTGAAATACTTCGACCGAACGGGTCATTCAGAGGCATTGGAGGCGTGTATTGGGTTTGGTCTCAGAATAAGAATGCAACAAGTTCATCTAAACAGGAGTACCGAATGTTTAGTAACGGAAAGATATGGAGATTCGGATTAGACGTCGACGAAGACAATCGAAACGCAGAGATTATCTTATATGACAATTACAAGAGTATTAATCCAACTATTATTAGGTTTTGCAATCAATATTTGGATTACTGGTCCCAGTGCTGTAAAGTAATCACAATATTTACAAAATTTACTATAATTTAAAAAAATTAATTTTTATTATTAATTAATTTATTAAACAGATATCTAAAGAAGAGAACAAATACATAATTGAATGCGAGGAATTAATTAATGATAAAGAGTTAATTGATTCTGACGATGTCTTTCGACTCAATGCCTCGAATATAGTTGTATTCAATGGAAATATTAGCGTTAATACGCGTTTGGATTCAAATGCTTTCGTTATTTTAGATAAAAAGAGCCGAAAAATACAATACAAACCGTTTTTACGCAAATCAACGCTTCGAAGTCATTGCAGTTATTGTTTTACTCCGATATTTGTGGAACAAATCGATAAGAGTTTGACTATCGATGGCATCACTGACTACAACTTCGACGGAAGAAGAGGTCATTTATTGATATTCAATGTAAACGGAGTTCCGAAGTATTGCATTACACCCGAAGGCAAAAATATCTCCGATAGGGTTAGAAGTTTTGATAATATACTGCAATTAAATAAAATCTAAAATTTAAAATATTTAGTGTAATCCAAAAAATTTAAATATTTTGGCCAAACATTGTTTCGATGGCATTCCGACTATAGTTTGGATTATAGTATCAATTGTTGTCATTCTATTAGTCGTTATTCTATTGATTGGAATTTGTTTTTATTTGCGAAACAAATGCTGTTTTGGTATTACTTTTTAATAAAAAATAATTTTATTCTTAACTAAAAACACAATTATTTTAATTCCAGGAAAACCCAAAAGAACTAAAACTGAGTCCACATCTGCGGCCACTTCGAAGAGCACCGTAGGGTCGGTAACTGAATTGATTAGAAGAGAAGCCAATAAACCACTTCGTAAGTCAATTCAGTTCTTATTTATTTAATTTTAATTAAAATTTAATATTAATTTCAATTTGTTTCAGTCGTTCGACAATTCAATTTCGAAGAATCAGTTTCGGCTAAAAAAGGGAAAAAATAATTAAAAGTATTTCAAACTTAGATATACTGTAAATACAAATTGATTTCTAATTAAAATTGTTTTCAATAAAAACTACATTTTATAGATGAAAAAATATAACAAAATATATTTATATTCATTATATAATAAATTTGTTTAATTGATAAATCTAATGTTTCAAGATGATTAAATCTTGCTTATTTTCGAATATATTTTTAGTAAATAGTTTATATTAAAATTTAAGTATGAAAATTACAATAAATAGATTTGTTTTTTATAACCAGTTATGTTTGCAATAGATATGTAATTTATTAATAACTGTGTCATTACATTTTCAATCAGGTACAATACGGGCTATTCGAGCATTAATATATTTTTATATATTTGAGTTTAGAATAAAAAAATTTTAATTTATACGCAAAATAAAAGTGGGCGGAGCTTATTTTTTAGCCACACCTTTTTGAAAATTTTAAGACACGCCTATCAAATTTTATCAATATTTTTCATTTTTTATTTTAAGTATATTGTAAAAAACAAAATTTGTTAAAATTTATAATAAATATATTACAAATAAAATATTACGGACAAATAATTTATTCAACATTTAATGTTTTATATCAGCTGCTCAAATTTTTGCTTGATAATATATGGAAAAGAATTATTGGTCAGAAATACTTGAAAAAGAATATAATAATTTTAAATTTTAAAAAGAATTGGTAATTTTGAAAAGTAAATTAAGTAATGAAATTGGTTTAACTCGATATAACAAATATACATTCAGCTACAATATTATCTTTGAAGTTTAAAATAAGTTAATTTAATAATGTTTGATCAAATCAGTTTTTAAATATTTATGCAATTATGGAATAATAGAAAGTATATAAGGTTAAAAAAATTTAAAATATAACAAGTTTAAATCTATTTAGAAAAATTTTGCAATATTATAAAAATTTTAAAACTAGAAATTGTTTGTTTATTGCAAAAAATTATTAAATGTTTATATTCTTGTTTTTAAGAGTTATAACCTAGAATAATTTTAACTGTTACTACAAAAATTAAAATAAAATGTTTGTTACCCTTTCTAATAAACATTCTGGATTGTTTTTAAAATTTAAATTATACGTTGTGAGTTGTACATTTAATATTAATAAATATTTTAACAGTAAAATTAAAAAATTAAATTTACTTCACTAATTTATTTAGAAATTTCTACATGCAAATATAATTTACATTTTAAAAATTAGCATGCATATCAAGATTTAAATTTTTAAGAACATGTTATACTCCGGAATATGAGAAAATGAAGCTCAAACTCAAGTTATAAGAACATGTTCTAAACTTTGAGGAATTACAGCAGTATAAAGTGTCATGGAAATTAATATATTTATTTTTAAAATGTTAATGGTATATATTATAAATAATTTTAATGCCTAAAATGTATAATTATTAAAATTTGTTTGTTTATAAAATAATAAAATCAATTTTTTAAACAAAAAAAATTATTATCATTTGCAATAATATATACGAAATTATGTAAAAAATAAATTACTAGTAATAACAAAAATATTAATGTTACAAATAATATTTAATATTGCAAGTTTTTTTTAATAAAGAAGTTGGCGGAAGATTGAAAAAAGTTCTTATTTTTTAAAATCATTTAAATCATGATAAAAGCATATGATATAATTAAAAAAATTGGCAAAAATAATTTTTGTAATTGCTACATTAAAAAAGTTATGCGCATTTAAAAATACAATATCTTCTTAAAGTTTATGAATTTCAAACTTAGTTTACAGACAAACTAAATGAGATATTTTGATTATTTCTTTACTAACACATACATATATCAAAGCAGTATTAATAATTAAATAAAATATTTATATAAACAAAATTTTTGTAAAAAAAAATAATTAAAATATTTGTTTGCAAAGTTGAAGACTCTGGCATCGCGATTTGAAACTTTTGTTTTATACTTTTTATGAGGGACTATAATCTATATTATTTATTTTTTTAAAAATTTGGCAAATCGCGAAATTAGTTTTAAAATTTTGTTGATGTGCTCCTTCGCGAATATTTTTTTTGTAAAACTAACTATGAAATAATAATTTATTTAAGCTTGCATAAATAATGTTTATAGTTGGTCAGTTAAATAGTCAGTTTGGGCTTGTAAGAGTATTTTGTATTCTTATATTTCACTATTAAATCCCGGGATAAAGACAAATTATAATTGAAAACTTGTTTTTAATAAACTAATGTTTTATAAAAAGTTTGTTAAGTTTGTTAAATAACCAAGAAATTTTTTAATAAACAAATATTGTAACGGGAAATAAATTTGAATTTTTTTTATTAATTTAAATACTAACTAGCTATTGTTTTAACAATAATTAATACAATGATTGCTATTTTTATACTGACATGTTAAATTCTATTTTGTTATATTATAAGAAAGCTAATAAACTAATGTAAAATAAGTAATCATTTTAGCAATATTATATACATCTGCAGGCAAACTTAAGTTTCCCGCTTATATTTAATTTATTTAAAATCGCTTGCTTAATTAATTTTACAACTTTGGAATCATGGTAATCACAAAACAGTTAAATAAAATTTCTAAAATTTTACCTTAATTTTAATTAACAAAATGAAATCTATTTAGAATAATTTAGCATGGTTATTAAAAATTAAAATATACAAATTGTTTAATACACAAATAATATTATTGGTTATAGAAATAAATGTTGTTATTTTTAAAACGTTCCAGGTAAATAATATTCAAATTTATATTTAACATTAATATAATAAAAGTACTTTATAATATTAAAAACGTAATTATGTTATAATTTTACATAACAAAAATAAAAATATTTAATTATATTTGAATCTTAACAAAATGCATTGTTTGAAATTTTTATAACTTAACTAATTTTTATTAAAATTTTATCCTGCCACAAAATAACTAGAAAAAATTTTATAAATGTCAAGTTTTTGTTTTTAAAATTTAATTGTACAAAATAAATTAGGTTTAGATATAACATTTTTAATTTATAAAAAAATATGCGATGAAGTTAGACTTGAAAACTTAAAGGTATTCATACAGTCGTTGACAATATTAGTTTTAAAGCTTTTTGCCAATTTATTCATAGACGCTAGTTTAAATTATTTTAAAATTTATTTTGCAACTATGGAATGTTGGTACGCAGAAAATATAAAAAGAATTTTTTAATATTTTAACTTGGTGTTATGTAACATGTCAAATTCTACTCATACAAATTTAGCAAAATTGAAAAAATTTTGAAATATAGAAATCATTGATTGTAAAAAATAGTTAGATACGTGTATTTTTATTTTTTAAAATTTTAACCTAGAACAATTTTAGCCGATACTAAAAGTATAAAAATGTAATATTTGCCATGCTTCTAAGTTTATCAACTTTGGTTGTTTTTGATCAAACAAATTTTTAAAATTTTTATTTTTAAATATTAATGTTAGTTATAATTTAGAAAATTTTAATATTATTTACCAGAAACATTTTAAAAATAAAAACAATTATTTCTATGATAATTAACAATAATTACATAACACATAACAAAAATTTTATTTTATTGGAATTTTTCAATTAAAAATTTGAATTTATTTTTAAAATGTTCCTGGTAAATAATATTAAAATTTTTTTAATTTAATATTTTAAATTTTGATATTTATTACAATTTTATTTAAAAATTTGAGGAGGGTGGGAGATTTGGGTTTTTAATTTAATAGGTTAGGGTTTTGTTGCATAAGTAAATTAATTTGTGATATTTTTATTTAGTAATAATTATTTAAATATTTTAAATAGATAATTCGAAATAATGACTCAAAATATCCCGGATTAGATAATTTTGAGTATTGGATTAACTGCTTTTAATACACGTGAAGAAGCAATTGATCTTTTTGAGAAATTGAATTTAATTATAACTAGAGATGATTGCCGCCAATTAGCACATTGTCCTAATTGCGATAGCCGTATGAGACCAAAGAATTCCCGTGAATTTAAATTAGGATGGCGTATTAGGTAAATATATAAAAATTATTATAAAAATATAATAAAGTTTGTTGTTTAAATGTATAAATACGCA
This sequence comes from Belba bartosi, assembly GCA_034693685.1. Lineage (NCBI taxonomy): Eukaryota > Metazoa > Arthropoda > Arachnida > Sarcoptiformes > Damaeidae > Belba > Belba bartosi. Next base: position 5,903 of record JAQFXP010001689.1, read on the forward strand.
ATGCAGAAAGTCTTGCAATCCAATTAAAGGGACGTTTTTCGAAAAAACAAAACTTGATTGGGTTCAAATTCTTTCATTGGCTTACTGTTTTGTGGCTAAAGATCATTACTCTTTGGAAACCGCTAGTGAAATAGCAGGTTGTGTTGGCGAAACTGTCGTTGAATGGTGGTACTTCATGCGTGAAGTTTGCACCAACTATATCAAGTGAAACCCTATAAGAATTGGAAAGCCGAGAATTAGAGTAAAGATGGACGAGACTCATCTTTACTATTCAATGTATGGAAGAGGTCGTGAACCGAAAGACGTTTGGGTTGTAGGAGCTATTGCTGCCGAACAAGAACCAAATGAAGAATTGCAGTTTTTCGCTACCAGAGTTGAGAACACAACCGGTCGAACAATTGATGCGCTAATTCGACGACATGTAGTTGGCGGATCACATCTTATGACCGATGAAGCAGCTGTTTGAATTATTTATTATTGTTAATTAATATTAATTTAATTTTTGTAACCAGGTTTATCAAACAATAATGAATCGAATTGGCCAATTTAGTGCCGCAAACCCAAATGGATTAGGTGACCATAGTTGGGTCAATCACTCACAAGCGGAATACGCAGTACGCCATTATATTCGAAGGGATAACAATGAAATTTTGAAGAGAGACCAATTCGATGTAACTACCAATAATTTGGAAATTCGTTGGCGATGGCTTAAATCTAATATTGGATTAATTAGAGAATTTGATGACGAAGCCGGCAATCACATTCATTATGTCGACGGATATATTGATCGATATGTCTATTTGTGCCGAGTGTAAGTTTTATTTTATCATTTTAATAAGTAAAACTAATTAATTTATTTAGAATAAATAATTTACCGAACAATGGGCGCCGACTTGAACGTTTTTTAAGAGATGTTCAGACATTATATCCAAAAACAGATGGTGTTGCTTTCAGACACCTGATTTCCCGATACTGAAATTGATTCTGACAATTAATTTAAAAAAATTTAGTCTTTTTAGTCATTTTTTAACATTCAAGTAAATGTTATTATAATATTTTATATTTTGTATAATTAGAATCGTTTTAATTTTAATATTAAAGTAAATAAATTTAAAATAAAATATTAACAAATTTAGTTAAATGATGATATTAATATTCTGATAACTAAATTTTTAATAAATATTAAATTTTAACAAATTTTGTGTTTTAAAATATACTTATAATAAAAAATGGAAAATATTGGTAAAAATTGATGGGCATGGCTTAAAATCTTTAAAGTAGCGTGGCTAAAAAATAAGCTCCGCCGACTTTATTTTTGCGTATAAATTAAAAATTTTTTATTCTTAACTCAAATATATAAAAATATATTAATGCCCGTATAGCCCGTATTGTACCTTTCAATCATACAATTGTCGACAACTCCGACAATACCGTCAATGGCATTGATGAGATTTTTGGTCAACAATTAGGAAACGAATTCCGAAACAACACATTTAGTCATTGGGGACACCCGTTGTCCCCTCTTTTAGACACTTTAGATTGTTTCGCATTTCATTAAAGTGTTACTGTTAGCCAATTGTGTATCTGTTTGCCAATCATTACTGTTTTATAACACAAATAATAAAAATATAGACCGTTTTTAGTGCCACATGTCAAGGACATTGGTTATTTTAAATAAAATAAACATATAAATTGGTATATAAAATAAAATGATTATTTTCATTAATGTTCCACTGTACTGCCAGTGTAATAAGCTTGGAACGTTAAATTTTACTTGGTATTGCAAATGTTTATTAAATTTTGTACTAATCATATAGAACATAAAAAATAATAAAATAAACTTGAATTTCAACGTATCAATTTTTAGGGTTTAAAATATTTATATTGTGATCAATGACAAAATTTTGTCAGATGCATTTTCAGTACAGTATTTGAACAGTACGTGCAAGTTCAAAACTATATTAACGTTTCATGGTTAATCTTTGTTTTAAATAATAATAAAAAGTAAAGAAACAAGCTTGACTATACAACATGAGTTATACCCAGAGTTGCTTTTTTAAAAAGATTTTTGTTAAAAAATAGATTTGTTTTTGTCTTGGTCACCTGATTAACTAATATTTATTCGCATACATTGTATGTTTAATAGCATTTGCAAAAGTGCCCCAAAAAGTCAATTAGAAATTAATTTAAACTTTAAAAAATTAAAGATTTCAACTCTATATTTATATTTATAAGTTTAAAATTAATATTTTAATTAATGATTAAAGTTTTTATTTGTAATCTCTATACACATTAAACTTTGACAATAATAAGAACATATTTTAGAGTAATTTTAATATAAAAACAATAAAAATTATTTTCCAAATACAAAAGTTCAAAAAGTAATTAAAGTTTTCACTAAATTTAATAACATTTTAGTTTCTATATCACACCTAAAATTATAACAATTTATTTGAATAAATATAATTTGGTTTAGAAATAGTATATCTGACGTCCATTAAAATAGGATTCTAATAGGATTCTAAAGCATCTACGGTTATACCAATAAAAATTTACTGTATAAAATATGAGACTCAATTTTGCCACTAAGTACGGCTCAATTATTTAAAACTCAAAAATTGAAAAGCACACTGATTATTTTAAATAAATTTTTAAAAAATTGTATATATATTATATTATAGTTTTGGTCTGTTTTCCTCAATTAAATAGTTTGGCAGCGTTTTAAAATAAAATAACATAGTTTAAATTTAAAACAAATAAGTATAAAGTTGAGTTTTTGGATAAATGTGTACTGGATTACACATATTGTTACCATACCAAAATAATAAATATTTATCAACAAAGGTGGCCACAAGATAATAAATTAAAAAGTTTGTTAGCTTTTAATCAGGCTCGTGAAGCCAAAAATTCTCCCTGATTTTGAAAATTTGGATTTATACACTCACTAGCATTTGGACCTCGAAAAAAATACCCTCTCACCTTTTTGAACTTTTCGTCTGAAATTAGAAAATAATCCATAAATTGGTGCTAAATCGTGTCTAAATTCAGTTAAATTAACTATATTTAGTTTAAATCCAGTTTAAATTCAGTTAAATAAAATAAACTTTTATCATAAATATATAGGTTTTTGAGTTTTTTTTTTAAAAATCGCCCCCTAATCCCCCCTAGAAACTAACATGTTGTTAAAATAAAATTAAATTTACCATGATTCCCGTTTACTTAATCATGGCGTTAATAAATTTGATTAGTGTTTTTGGAACAATTAAAGCAATTAGAAGCTAACTATATTAGTTTTAGCCGCAATTGGGGCGTTAGAGGGCTTTTTGGCTGTATTGTTTATGCATTGTATAATATGATTTCTTTATAAATTATATGCAAATTGTTTACCATTTTACTCAAAAATTAGTATTTTTATTTCTTTTGTCGTAAAATAATGTTTCTAGTTATTTTGAATGGTTTTTATCATGCCACTTAACCATAAAAACCAAAATCTTATTTTCTCCCCCTATAAACTTTACAGTTTAACCCCCCCTAACGCCCCCATTTGCGGCTAAAACTAATATAATTAGCTTTTATCAATAATTTCTTTAAATGTTCCAAAAACAGTAATCAAGTTTATTAAAGCCGTGATCAAGTAAACGGGAATCATGGGTAAATTTAATTTTATTTTAATAACATGTTAGTTTCTATAACACATCTAAAGATGTCACATATTTTTGAATAGATATTATTTGGCTTAAAAATAGCAAATCAGACGCTCATTAAAATAGACCTCCAAAGCGTCTAGGTAATATAGTTAAATTATTTGCGTGAGCAAAATATATTTGACAGTTATTTTTTAAATATTACTTTGTATAAAATGTTCATATTAATATCTCATAAAAAACAAAATAAACAATACCTGTGTCAATATTAAGCAAGACATTTTAATACATTATCTACAATAAATACAGTATTATATTTTATTAACTAGTCTACTAAACTTCAGCCTGTGCACTTTAAAATAAACATTAACTCATCAAAAATCAAACCGTAATCTATGAATGACTTGAAACAAATCAATTCAATACAGACGAGAATAAACGGTACGATTGACGTCAGAGAGATGTAAAAAGCAGATAACAATTAAATGACAAAAAAAATCAGACCTTTTTTACACAATAAAAACGCAGTCAATCCGACAGCAATTGAATGACTTAATTAGGGGATGGGTTGGAGAGAATAAACTGGCAATAAATGAGTGCCAAATACGTAATGCGCAACAGAAACGGGTGACGAGTGCGCAGAACCACTATTTCAATGCACAGACAGACACAGCACACAGGCATCAGATGTGCAGTTAAAGTGTGAGACCAGGCATTGGGTCTAAAAATATTTACAAATCATTTTGAATAAACGCGAGAAAACATTAAAACATTAGAAAAAACTGTAAATAAAGTCAAAACGCCATCACTTGACGGAAAAGCCACTATTTTTCGGCTATAAATAACACAAAAAATGTCTTTAATTAACAGTAATTTTTGGCCGAAATTTGTTTACTATTTATAAATCAGTTGTTATTTATTAAACGAGTTTTTCTAATAATTGAATTTTGAATTCAATTAATAAATAGTTATTTAATTGAAAAATATGAGAAAAAGACGAACAAATCGTTTGTAAAATAAATGTTTTATTTGTATAAAAAACAGTTTTTTTTTGATTAATTAGTTTAATTGTAATAATAATTATAATAATAATAGTTATAAATAGTTAATAAAATAAATCATGAAATTAATTCAGATATTGTTTTACGTGATATTACTAATGGTTTTGATACCACTTCTAACGGTCTATCTGTTCGACTCGGGAAGCGGTTCGGTGGGGAACGGGAGGCCCGGCAATAGTCTATCGCTTGAATTGCAATTAACGAACCGTTTGATCGAATTATCGGATCGACTAAAACACACGCAAATGCTGTCGACTGACCGCAAACGGGACATCAATTCACTCAAAGACGACATCAATGAGTTGCGCGAATCGATTAAATTCAATCTAATTAACACTCAATTCAAACAATTGAGTCAATTCAATGAGACTAATGTGAGGGATCTGTTCCGGAGTCTTAAGACGCAAGGTATGCCATTCAAGTCACCAAGGCGACTTTTTTTTGCATTTTTTAAAACTATTTTTGAATTTTTTTAAAATTGTATTTTTGTTTTTTTAGAGTTGACTCAATTATTTGATTATTTTTTAGTCATTGACTTATTTTTTTTTGTTTTGTTTAGTTTTTTGTCTATTTTTGTGTTTTTTGTTTTTTCTTATGTTTTTTGTGATTTATTTGCTTTTGTTTTCTATATATTGATTGACTGTTTAGTTGTTTATTGATTGAAACTTTTTTTTTGTTTATTTTATTGATTTTTTATGTTTTTTGATATTTATTTTTTTTGTCTTATTTTTCTCGCATTTTCTGACAGTTTTTTGTCTTATTTTTGGATTTTTTTAATGGATTTGTCGATCGATTGATTGATTGATTGTTTATTTGTTTAACTCTTTTATGTTTTTATTTATTGTCTTTTTCTTACATTTATTTTCAGTTATTTTCAGTTTTTGTGTCATTTTTTGGTCTATTTGTCGATCGATTGTTTGTCTAATTGTTTGTCTGTTTTGTAACGTTTTTTATCTCTTTTTTAGTCTAATTTTTCTTATTTATTGATTTTTTTCATGTTTTTAGGTTTTCTATTGAAAGTATAAATATTTAAACGATTTTTTTACTCTTAATTCTGTTTATGCAGTCAATCGATCCGTTGTTTGACTTTTAAATTAGTTTTTAATTTGAGTTTTGAATAATATATTTGTTTTTAATTACTTTTAAAGTAATTAGAAATTAGTTTTTTGCTGATAATTGTCATCGATTTTAAAGTTATTATTTTTGAAAGTAATTAAGATTTTTGCCAATAATTTCACAAAAATTTGTAAGTTTTGCTGAAATTATTTTTTTTAATAATTTATTTTTCGAAATGTTTGGCAAATATTTTTGCAGTAATTCCTAATGGGTTTCGGATTTATGAATCACAAACTAATGCATATTTTATACATTTATTTATTTACTATAAGTTTTTGCCTTCAAATGCAAAAATTATTCGATTTTTTCCGTTAGTTTTCATAAATATTTTTTTTCTTTATTTTGTTATTTAGTTTTTCTCAAATATTTTTCGTATTATTAACAAAAATGTAATGAATTTCTCATTACTTATTCAATAAATAAATAATATATTATTATTATTATTCCAATTAATGGATTTGTATGCAAAGCACAACAAAATTAAAATATTTTTTTATTACAAACTCTCGGTTCGTATGAAAGGAATGTTTAGAAAGAAAATTAATTTTATTATTCAATGCATAAAATGTTAAATAATTGACATTTTATTCTCTATTCAGACATTTTTTTGAGGAAGACTTTAAACTCAATATTAAGTTTAATACGGAATCAAAATTCGTATTTAATTGAATTTGTATTAAATTTTTGCTTTAAGACACAATTATTCCTAATTTATTGGCTATTTATCGCCTTAACTCTTGTCTTAATTCTGATTATAAATTAAAACTAAACTTAATTTCAAACTTATTATTAAATTGTAGCTAATATTCGATGCACTCGATTAAGTCGGAGTAAAAAAAAGTTCATAAAAAAACAAAAATTAAGTTTGAAATACAGTTTAAGACTTTTTTGTTAATAAATTGTTTTGGATATAAACGAGTTTTTGTGTTTTTCGTCTATAATCTTGTTTTTTATTCATTGATAGTCTCCTCTTTCGGGGCTCTCTCTTCGCGACTGAACCCAAATATTTTCTAATATTAAGGATTTTTTACTCATTTTCTCTAAAACTCTATTATTAATGTCTCAAACGATTAGAGTTTGTATTGAATTCTAATCTATTTTTATGACCTTTTTATTGAAGCGTTTTATTTGAAACTTTTTTTTCATAAAATTATTTTTTTGTTGCTTTGAGTCGCAAATGATAGTAATTCAGAGAATTGATGCAAAACTTATATAATTTTTTATCATCTTTTGCTGTTGTTAGAGATGTTATTCTTCTAACTCATCGATAGTTTAACCTTTTTTTATATCTTTTTCTAAATGTTATAAAATATGAGTATTTTTTCCCGGATTTGTATTATATAAAACACAAAAAAACAATTTTAATAATACTTTTTATTTGTTGTTTATTTGTCTGAATCGATATCTGAATCCATAATAAGAGCTCTTATTTTGCATATAAAGAGTCGGGAATTGAATGAATGATAGGTCTGTGTATTGGCGTAAATATGAATAACTATTTTTCGTACAAAACGTATGAATTAATGTTTGGAAATCTGAGGCAAACACTGAAGTTTTGATTTGTTTTTTCTTCTTCTCGTTTGTATCGAATAATCAGACTATTCGACTGAATTTTTGCGAAAATTGTTTTTTTTTAGTTTTCCGATTCAATCAACGATTAAATACACGAAATGATTGAGAATTTTTTGATCTTAAAAAAAGTCAATAATTCTCTTCGACTACACATAAACAATCCAATTGATTGATCAGCGAAAATATTCCGGAGTTGTTCTCTCGTGCCTCCCAGACCCCTCTCACGAGATTTAGACATGTTTATTGCTTTTTCTCTCTCTGGGTGGGGGTTGTCAGTGCCAAAAAGGGGAGACACCTGTCATGACATTACGCGCGAAGAATATCTCAAAACAATAAATAGGTTTTTTGAGAGAATATGTGAATAAAAAAATCAATTGATGTAAAAATTTCGAGAAAAACTGTTTTTGAAGTTTATCGATCTTTTAGTACAAATTTCCCAAAAGACCTAATACTGAAAATGCATTTTTTCCATTTTATATATTTCAATCTCAGAACTGCTTATGTTTTTTGTTGAGAATTATTCCATTAGTTCTAAAGTAAAATGATTAAAGTTCTGATAAATTGTTAAAGTTGAGATAAGTTCAGTTAAGTTGTCTTTTTTAGATAAAATTATGTTTGAGCATGTTATGTTTTTATTGTTTTTTTTTTGTTGGATGATAGATTTTCAAAGTTTGAGTTATGTATTTTTTGTTAGTTTGTGAGATGTATCATTTTTCACAATTAAATATTTATGACAAATGTATATGATTGAATTTTCAAAATAAAAAATCGATTTAATTTATAAATAAAAAATATTGCAATACTAATGATATAATTTTGGTGATTCAAGTTGAATATCGAATTTTAGGTAATAAATATGTGTTTTTTTATTTTTAATTTATTCTTCACAACTAACTAATTAGTATAACTACAGTATTTATAAAAACGATAAAAATTTTTTTATTTTAATATACATATCAATAATACTATTAATTTCTATGTATTTGAACTATGACGTTAATATGCCTAATATACCTAAAGCTGTTTTAGACCATTAAACAAAAATAATAATTGAGTGGAAATGTTTTTAAAACAACTTGATTAAATATTTTTGCAATTATGTTTGCAATTTGATATTTATAGCTCTTTATTAATATATAATTAGGATTAATCATTGATATGAATTGCGAAATTTTAGATCAGATTAGAACATCTGGGGTGGGATCGAGACTTGAAGGAATTGGAGACTTTTTTCCCGATAATTCAATTTACAATCTTTAGTCTTAATTTGATGTATAATTCGTGAATTTTTATTTGAATTAATGGCCAAAATTCCGACTATAATCTCGAATCGCACAGTTAGTCCGGCATTTGTTGTGTCATTATTTGCCATATAATTAGATTTTTGTCTTTATTTTCGATTTATTCGATTATTTTTATTGCAAATTCGGTTTTTATATGTTTTTATCCTATTTTGTATAATTTGATAAAAATGTTTAATAAATGAATTTTTTTTTATCAATAACTGGTTTCTGTTGGTCACGAATTTTTTTGTTTTGTTTTTTTTGCAAATTATTAAAATTTTTTATTTTCTCTTTTTATGCATTTATTCCGGACTTGACTTACAATAAAAATATTTTTTTCTTCTCTATAGTTTAAAAGCGTTTTTATTTTTTAGTATTTTATATGTTTTTTGATTTGTTATTCTGAATGTTGTATTAAGTGAAGAGTTTTTTGACCTCATCTCCAAACATATGATAATAATAATTGTGTTTATAATTATATGTTTGCGAAAAGAAGAAATGATTGTTAAGAATATATTGTATATACTGTATATACTATATATATATTTATGAAAACAGGGACTGATTTGTGTGCGGTTTTAGCCATTATTTTGCGGCGTTAGCTGTCATTCAAATCATTAAATCATTTTTTCCGGCACTGGTATTGAGAATTGGAATGTATTTATCTTTTTCTTTGAAATTTTTCGGTCAATACTATCCACTCTTTTCTTACTCTCCTTTTTCCTAACGCTTCCTATTGTTGTGTTAACCGGTATTTAAAATATGTTTTTTTGATTTTTAAATTAGTTTTTTAATCCTTTTCGCACTCGAAATGTTCGGTTCGGTTCTCTGTTTCCTATCTTTTTGCGGATTTTCTTTTTAACTCTTATTAACTTCTATTAATCAAAACTTTTTTGCATTTAATTAATTGGTTTATTGTCTGTGTTTTTGTGGCAGAGATTATATGATTGAAGATCTCATGTAATGATCGCTCGTTTTTTGTTTTGTTTTATTTATTTTTTGTACGTTTTTTGAATTTATATTTAGTTTATTTTTCTTGTTTTGTATTTGATTTTAAGGTAAAGTTTAAATTATTGTTATAAAGTCTAAAAGGCATTTGTATTAATAGATGTATTGTTAGATCCTCTGCCGTTCCCTTTGAGAATCTGCTAATCAGGCGTTTATTTCCGTGCGATTAGTAAATAAATTGTTGGGAAATTTGCTTAAAATATGCAGATTTTTGATAGCTTTTTAATAAATTGTGTTTTTTAATGAGATATTGTATGATAGTATTCAATATTATTTTTATTATTAATTTATTCGACAATATTTTGGTATTTTATTATTAGATGATAATAATAAAAGGTTTTCTTATAATAAAATACATTGTTGGTTTCATGTAAAACATTTTTGATTTTATATTTTTAAAGAATTTTAAATGATTTTAGTCATGGAATCAAAAATTATATAATAGTTTTGAATATTATATTTGTTGAGAATTTATTTCTATTTTATTGTTAGAAACTTATCATAAAAAGTGATTTTTAACAATCAAATGATTTATTTATGCGACAATTCACGGCCAGTAACGGTATCTATTTGTCTACCCGGAACAATTTAATAACCTTGGGCATTTCAGACATTCCTACTGCCTTAAGCTGAAGACGACTTTAATTATTTTTTCATTTATTTCTCACTCCTCTCTCCCATCCCTTACCTGTTTCGGTAAATAATTTTGAAACTAAATTCACAATTAGTTTTCGACTCTTTATTTTGAGGCAATTTTTTTCGAAAACACAATTTTATAACTCTTTAGACACATTAAATAACAATTTATTTGTCGGAAAATAAGTTTTTTGGTGTAATTTTCAGTCGAGCGATGAGTTAAAAGACACAAAAAATTGTGTCCTTTTTATTGCACCAAAAATGTGGTCTAAAGTCAGCCGAAAAAAATATTTAAAAAATATTTAATGTTTGATAAACAACATTATAAATAGATTTAAATGTTTTTACCGCTTAATCGTCAAAAACGAGACTATTATCGAAGCAATTCTCCCACACATTAAATGTGAATTATTTTTGTCAAAAAAAGATTTTTTATTTGGTTTTCGTTTTTTGAGAAATTTTTTTTATAAGTGAAGACAAAAAAAAAGTTTTTTTTTTGCGAAACAAGTCATTCAAAACCGGGAAAACTAAATCTCATTCGAAATGTCAATGAAAAACAAGTCATTGTTTTATGTGATTAGTCTTATATGACATGAAGTAATAGGAAATTAATGGTTTTATTCGATTTAATCGTTTTTTGTCTGTTTTTCTGTTGGTATTACAGATCGAAAACTAATGTCGTCTTCAGATGTACTCCAATTGCCATCGATTTACCACTTTTTGCCGCATTTACTATCGAAGAGCGATTCATTGAAACCAGTGTTTCGTATATCGAAAGCGACCCGAAGTTCGGTTTCGATGGTATTCGGTGTACCGACTGTTAAACGCGAAGTCGAGTCCTATTTAGTCGCAACTCTTCATAATCTAATTGACAATCTCTCGAATGATGAACGACTCGAGGCCTGTATTGTCGTATTCATTGCTGAGGTATTCATATATTTAATTGTTTTAATTGATTTTGTAATAAAAAAAATCGCAAATATTTTCTGTATTTATTTCCTCATAAAACGCTTTGAATCGATAATTAATTAAATTAATTAATTAATTATTAATTGATGCGAGAAATATGTAAATGAAATTTTATCTTGCATATTAATTCGTTTACTTTTAATTTGAAATGTTTAGCTATTTTTCGGATTCGATCACTTTTTTTGTTCGAATCTTTTGAATTGAATTAAATATTTAATTTTGTTTTTTGTATTTTTTAGACTGATTTCGATTATGTGCTGAAAACGGCGAATGAATTGGAGTCACAGTTCAGCGAACACATCAACTCCGGTCTGCTTGAGATCATAGCGCCGCCCGTCTCGTACTACCCGAACATGTCGTCCCTTCGCCAGACATTAGGCGATCCAATAGAGAGAGTCCACTGGCGCTCGAAACAGAACTTAGACTTTGCGTATCTAATGATGTATTGCCAACCGAAGGGCACGTATTACGTCCAGTTAGAGGACGACATACTCACCAAACCGTCATATTTGACCAAGATGAAACGGTTCGCTGTTAAGAGCTCACTCCAGAAGAAGGAATGGCTTATTCTTGACTTCTGTATTCTTGGATTTATCGGTTAATTCATTTCTATTCTATTTTTTAATTATTTTTTACAAAAAATGTGTATTTGTTTTCGAATTTATTCGAATTGTTTTAATGTGTCCCTGGTAATTTGTTTTTAAAAAACTTTTGATTTGTTTTCAAAAAACATTTGATTTGTTTTCAAAAAACATTTAATTTGTTTTGTTTTTTTAATTAACGATTTTTTTAGTATTATAATGATTAAACAATTTGATAGTTTATCTAATTAAACAAATTTTGTATTTTCAGGAAAAATGTTTAAATCCGTAGACCTATCGATGTTTATAATA
>JAQFXP010001690.1:0-18070 GCA_034693685.1 Belba bartosi
AAGAAATAGATGACTATTATTGAAAAATTAAAACTTTTCTTTTCATAATTGTTTGCGTTATTTACTTACTAAACATATTTCTATATAGTCAAAATCTAGAGTATTTGCAGAAATTTGCTAGTGCTTACTTTTATGATTACTAAACGCCGAATCTAATTTATAATAAATTGTTTTAAATGCTACGAGGTAAATTATATATTAAATTTTTTTTATTAGATTTTACTAATTATTAAACAAATTTTAATATCTAGATTATCGCGTTACTTTTTATGTTATTTATTTAATTATTGGAAATATAAATATTTAATTGAATAATAAGTTTAATATTAAATTTTAAAATTTATAAATAAAATATAGCCTAGTTTAATACTGTTTAGAATTAAATTTTTTTTAACTACCGGTAATATAATTATTGTAATATGTAGTTATAATTTTTAACTTAAGTTATTGTTTTTAATTATTAATCAATAAAAATATTATTTAATCTAAATTAAGATTTTATTCTTACTGATCAAATATATTCTTAATATCAATATTTCAAATCATAATATACTTGACAAACATCTTACGTATTAAAAATATAAAACATAATATATATTAAACAGTTAAACAATAAACGTTTTATTCAAAAAAGTGTAAATGTTCTCAATAATTTGGGAACTGAATCTCTAACTTTACATGAACAAATAAATATTGATAGAAATATTTATTTTATCTTAATGTCTACCCGAAACTTTAGACTGTTTATTTACAAAATTTACTGACTATTTAGCAATAAAATTTAATACATTGTTATAGAATTTAAAGTATATTTAATAAAATATAAATTTTATTATTTTTACAAAATGGTAATTGTTTTATTTAATATTTAATTATTTATTTATATATATTTAATTTATTTATTAATTAAAAAATAAATTTAAAAAGTTGAAATACTTAATCTTAAAACAAATTAAATAAGCAAAATCAAAATAAAATAAATTAATCATTGCGAAATATATTTTATTAAAAATTTTTTTTTATTACAATAAATTCAATTATACTCTTTAACTAACCTTGTATATAATATCTTTGACCTGTCACACATTATTTCACAAACAAGTTCATTTAATATTAACTATCAATTTCCTATATAAACAAAGATTACATAATGATAAGAAAGTTCTCTTAATTAACAAGTTAATATAATGTCTCTTAAAGCTCAAATTCAATTTAAAATTCATACTAAACTAAAAGTTAAATAAAAAACATTATTAAATATATTTTAGTTACAAATAATTTCATAAATACTTAAATTACTAAATTTTTCAAATAAATAAAAAAAATGTTATTCAGATCTCTGTTTAATACTAAAAGCAAGTTATGTCTGGAGTTAACCAACACTTTAATTGGTAAAAAAAATTATAATAAAAAATAATTTTTGATTAAAAATAATAAAATTATTGATTACAGTGCGCAATCTGTCCCAGAGCAACAAAGCGGTTGGTTTTATTGGTCTGGGTAACATGGGCGCAAATATGGCCCAGTCCATTTTAAAAAACAAACAACGACTGGTAGTTTACGACATAAATCCTAACGCAACCGCTGCTCTGGCTATAGCCGGTGCTGAAGCGGCAAAGTCGCCAGCTGAACTAGCTAGACAATGCGACAAAATAATCACCATGCTACCTACCGGTGCACACGTCAACGAGGTTTACACTGGCGACTACGGCATCCTCAAAGGTGTACAGAGAGGCACATATCTGCTCGACTCGAGTACTATCGACTCGGAGTCATCCGTATCGCTCTCGAAACTCGCACAGGAAAAAGGTGCGGTATTTCTGGACACACCAGTGACGGGCGCCGTGCCAGCAGCCCGAGCCGGCACACTTACGTTTTTGGTTGGAGGACAGGCTAAAGACGTGGATGCTATTCGAGATGTGTTGCTATTTATGGGCAAAAATGTCGTACACTGTGGACCAGTTGGCAGCGGTTCTGCCGCCAAGATATGTAATAATATGTGCTTGGCCATTACCATGATCGGCACGAGTGAAACGCTTAACTTGGCCAAAAAATTAGGACTTGATCCTAAGCTAATGACTCAGATATTAAATATCAGCTCGGGTCGTTCTTGGACAACTGAAGTTTACAACCCGGTGCCCGGTGTTATGGAAAATGTACCATCTTCAAATGATTATAAAGGCGGTTTTATGACTCAGCTAATGACCAAGGATATGAACTTGGCACAAGCGGCTGCTACTCGAGTAAACGCTCCAACACCTATGGGCACTCTTACGCATCAGATCTATAGATTTATGCTAAATAATGGTTGGGGTGAAAAAGATTTTTCTAGTGTGTATAAATTTTTGCAAGACGCTAATGAGAAAACTTTGTAATATATGAATAAATTTAAGTTTTTAATAATTAAAATAGTTTTTATAATTTTATTAATATTTATATTTACTCTCATAGTATATATCAAATATTATCAAACGTTACAAAAATTGTATGAAAAACAAACATACCAAAAAAACTTATTTTTTGTTCAAATAAAGAGCAACTAGACAAAAGGCTGTGAATATAAAAATTAAAATATTTTTTTTTACAATCAAAAAGGTTGAGATTTTTATTTACATTTAAGATTTATTCTAGCGTATTTTAAAGTTGTTTTAAATTCATATAAATGTTTGAAATTATTTAATTAAAATACAAAATAAATTCAAAATATAATATTAAAAATTTTTCTCAAATTATTTTGTAATTTATTAATTACTGATTTGTGTTCAATTGTAATGAAAAGATGATAAATGTTTTCAACTTATAAAAATTTTATATTATATTTTAAACATGTTTGTAATTAAATCATTCAAAGTTTAAGCCAAACTTTAAAATTTTAGAAAATATTATCTTACAAGGAATGTAAAGCAAGGCCCCGCCCCCTATTACCAAAATGTTTTGTGGGTAACTTTTGGTATAGGTAGCCCTTTTAATACAGATCATATTAATGAAAAAATTATTGGCGGAAAGTGAAAAACAAAAATTTTATGTAGAAAACAAAATATTTTTTTCAAACTAAAAATAATCAATTCTTAAACTTTTAAAATATATAACTTGTTCAAAATGTTATTGTCTAATGCAGTATAGTATATAAATTTTAAAAACTATTTAATTAATAAAATTAGCGTTAATTATTTATAAAATTGATTATATTTAGTTTGAAATACTGGTCATTAACATGATTGGCACGAGTGAAAAGCTTAATGTTGCCAAAAAAATTAGGTTTTAATCCTAAGCTAATAACCCAGATATTAAATGTTAGCTCGGGATGCTCTTGGTTAACCGAAGTTTATAATCCAGTGCCAGCTGCAAATGATTATAAAAGCGGTTTTATGACCATGCTCATAACCAAGGACATGAACTTACAATGATTCCCTTTTACTTGTTCACGGCTTTAATAAACTTGATTGCTGTTTTTGGAACAATTAAAGCAATTAAAAGCTAACTATATTAGTTTTAGCCGCGAATGGAGGCGTTAGGGGGCTTTTTGGCTGTATTGTTTATGCGTTGTGATATAAGATTTCTTTATAAATCATATTAAAATTGTTTACCATTTGATTCAACAATTAGCATGTTTATTTTTATTGTATTAAAATTATTTTTTTTATAGTTATTTTGAATAGTTTTTATCATGCCATTTAACCATAAAACCAAAATCTTAGTATCTCCCCATACATACAATACAGCCAAAACGCCCCCAATTGCGGCTAAAACTAATATAATTAGCTTCTAATTGTATTAAATGTTCCAAAAACAGTAATCAAGTTTCTTAAACCCGTGAACAAGTAAACGGCAATCATAGTTAGCTCAAACGGCCGCTATTCAAGTAGGCGCATTGACACCTATGGGCACTTTTTCTCATTAGATCTATGCTAAATAATGGGTAAAAAAATTTTTTCTAGTGTGTATAAATTTTTCCAGGATGCTAATGAGAAACCTTAGTAACAATTTTATAAATTTGAATTTTTATTAAAAATAATTTTTTATTATTATTAATTTTCATGGACTCCGAAAATAAAATATATTAAATACTATATAATTAATAAAAATAACAAAAAATTATTTTTTTTTTAATTAAAAGCAGCCTGATAAAAAACTTTTTGATGATATAGTGAAACATTTCTATAACTGAATAAATTAACTTTTTTTTTAATATTTAATCTAGCTTATTTTTGAATAACCAATTTATTTTCAAATGGTTCAAAACACTTAAAATATATTTTTAAAATAAATGTTTTTATTATAAATTATATAAAATACAAAATCAAGCAAGAAGTTTGCAAATTGTTATCAAGATATTCTGTAATTTGTTTGCTATTAAGTGCCGTTTTGTGTTCATTTGTAATAAAAAACTAGAAATTGTTTCAAACTAATAAAATATTAAATTATATTTTAAACATGTTTGTAATTAAATTATGCGAGGTTTAAACGGAACTCTAATATTTTGGAAAATATAAGTTAAGTTAAATTTAATTAACAAATGTTCAATCTATTTTAATTATAAATAAACATATTATATAATATAAAATATAAAGAGAGGGTGCGTTAAAGCAAACTAAAATGTATTAAAAGCAAATAAAACATAATTTAATTTTTTTTATACTGACCATATATCTAGCAATGGTTTAATTCTAATTTTATTTTTTTAACTGTAAAATTTTAAAATAAATTTAATTATTAATTAATAAAAATATTAGTTAAAACAAAAACAAAATTTTATTTAAAATGATATTTTAATTTTTTTGGTTTGGTCCAATGTCAATTTTGCAAAAAATAAATGTTATTTAAGTGGCAGTTATATTAAAAACAACTTATATTTTAATTGAAATAAAATGCTAATAATTTCAAAAATAATTTCACAACAAAATATATTTTTACTAACACTTTCTTGTCAATTTCTTTCATATTACATTTTACTGTATTTATAGAAAACCAGTAAATATAATATATATATATATATAATTATTGTTATTGAAGTGGTAAGATGGAATTTTATTTTACATTAGATAACATATTATTTATATATACACTTGAAACCAGTTTTTGGTTGAAAAGAATTTTGCCATTAATATAAGAATAACAGATATGTAAAGTTGTTTGGTCAAATATTAGTTTGCTGCTAAATTTAGTATTTACAGCGATAAAATTATTTTAAAATGTTTGTTTTATTTCAAATACTTATTTTATTCATATTTATATGCAAGTGCCCTGCACCTTTGGAGAAAGGTTGTCGTATGAGGTAAATTAATTAAGATATAATTATTTGTTTATTACTTATGCATATTTTACATATTTATATAAATAATTATTTTTAAAGTTTTTTTTTATTTATATAAAATAATAATTATTTTATTTATATAAAAGTAAAAGCTATTTGTGTCACTAATTATTTTAACCAGACTCTTTTCTTTAAAAATAAATATTAAAAATGAATACAATAATAATCATAAATAAATTATATGTAAATCAGCTTGCTGGATTCGAAAATGGCACCATTGACTGGATTAGTTGGATTAAAATCTGTTAAATGGCCAGAAAATGAAAATGAGCTAAAGGAATATTGTAGGTAGGTCAATTATTTTAAATAAATTATTTTTAGATTTGTAATAATTAATTTTTATCAAACATTAGATCATTTCCGGCACTTCTATCCGATACTAAAGATTATGTGAAAAAGTGTGCGAAAGGCGAAGCGAAAACATTAATGAATGTCGTATTGCATTCAGTCGACAAAATGAATAGCAAGTCCATTTGTAAAATTAATACCGAAAAACGCAAATTATTAGCTAGTGCTAAATGTGGTAATAAAGCCAAAAAGGAGTCGGTTAAGTGCTGGAGCAAGTGGATAAATGTAATGTCGTTAATTAAAGATGTCCAGGATAATAAATTAAGAATTCCACTATTGTGCTGGTAAAATATACTTGTCAAATAAATTGTTTAATTTATTATTACAAAATAAACTATAATAAATGTAAACTAATTTATTTAAGACATAGTTAAAATTATTACTGTTTGATTTTTGTTACACTTTTAGCTCATCTTTTCAATGGTCCGACTGCTTAGTAAAAAGTCACGAAAGTATGGGCGAACCAACATGCACAAATTTGGATGTTGAATATTTCGAACAATACGCATACAAATCAACGGTTGAATCATTAAATATATTTTGTGCCGATTATGGCGATTCGGATAAATGCGAGAAAATCTTCACTAAAATACCGAAATTTGATTCGAAAGTTAGCGCAACTCGTATTAAATATGCGACACCTTTTCCCTGGATTATTGATATTTTTGAAAGTTTGTAAAAACCATTCGGCGCCTTTTATTTTTTAAACATTTTATTTATTTTAATATTTGTATTATTAATTTAATTTAATCTGTTTAAAATATTCATGTATAATTTTTTATGTGTACTATTTTGGCATTAATTATTAAATTAGTATTTTTTTGCAATTAATAAAATGTGAAAGCCAAATATTTTAAACTCATTTTTATAAATTATTCTTGACCTATTCTTATATAAAAATTACTAACTAAATAAACTGACATTACACAAAATAAATAAATTACTCAAGTCAATATATTTCCAGTCTAGAAGGAAAAGCCATAAATTGAATGTCATATTAGTTTTCCTCAAACTGTTGATTAGATTCAATGAAAAAATATATCTAATATTGATTATCAAAAAAGTTTTCCCTAAAAAACCTTAAACTACAAGTGCTTATAGACTGTAATAAATAGTTTTCATTCTATGCGATAAATAATGTAATTGAATATCAAAGGCGATATAATTATGAGTTTCAGATAAAAACAAAAAATAACCTTGAACAAAACGTCAGATGCGATAAAAATAAAATAGTTTGTTTTAACTACCACTATTGAAACATTTAATAATTACTGTGATTATTATTTGTTAATGATAGTTTTTATGCTGTTTTGCAATGGCAATGTGTTTTTGAACATTTTAAAGTCATTTTTTAGATTATTTGATAAAAACATTTTTTAATTGATAAAAATATTTTTGATTATAAAAATTAAAAAAAAAATTGATAATTGTAAACGTATTTTATGAAAATTATTTCACACTAATTATAAAACTTGATGATAAAAACTCGCATTTTAAATAAAAAATTTATTAAATACAGTTTATTAATTTTAACGAGAAAAATGTCGGGTGTAAGGTAAATATCATGTTAATTTACAAAATAACGTAACTTATTATATATTTTAATAAATTTAATTAATTAATTAACTTGTTTATTTTTTAAATGTTTAACAAGTTATTTGTTTAATTTATTTTCAAAGCGAAGGAATACTATTAGGTTTAGGCAATCCATTGCTGGACATCTCGTGCACTGTTGACGAAGAGTTTCTACAGAAATATGGTTTGAAAGCTAATGATCAGATACTGGCCGATGAGTCACACAAAGAGCTAACCAATGAAATAATCAGTAAATTCAAAGTTGATTACATAGCCGGCGGTTCCGTTCAGAACAGTCTGAGAGCCGCGCAATGGATGTTAGGAACGCCTTATTGTATGACATTTATGGGCGGCATCGGTGACGACCGGTTCGGCACTATTATGGCCGAGAAATCTGAAGCACAGGGACTCAAAACCGTATACCGTATTGATCCATCAACACCAACCGGCACATGTGCATGCTTAATTATTGGTGATAATAGATCGCTAGTCGCATACCTGGGTGCTTCACAAAATTTTAATTTACAGCATATTTTGGATAATAATAGTTATGTAGAAAAGGCTAAATATTTCTATGTTTCCGGTTATCATCTAATTGTTAGTCCCGAAGCAGCGTTATATTTAGCCAAACATGCACATTCTAACCAGGGTAAATTGTTTAGTATGAATCTTTCGGCGCCGTATATTAGTCAAGCGTTTTCGAAGCCATTGCTGGAAGTGTTTCCTTATGTGGATCTGCTCTTCGGCAATGAGACCGAAGCGCTGCATTTTGCCGAACTTAATGGTTGGCCGGTTTGTGATATTTTCATTTTATTACTTGTTTTTTATTATTTGACTTTTTTATATTACAGAATATTAATGTTTTATATATTCACTTTAAATACTAATTTATTTTAATTTAATAAAATTTATAGTTTTATATAATAGTTTAAAAATTATCTAGGCTATCATTTCTACAAGTTTCGCTAATAATTTATAACTTGAGTTATACTTTTACATATAATTAATATTTTTTAATAGTTATAATATTATAAAATTATATATTTATTTTTTTTAATAATTTGATTTAATATTTGAATTTAATTTTTTTTTAATTTTCAGACAAAAGACATGAAAAGTATAGCGAAACTAATCGCCGATAAGGACTGTAAACGCAATTCCGGCCGAACTGTAGTCATAACTCAGGGAAAGGACAGCGTTTTGGTTGCCTTTACTACCAGTGCTGACGTCAAGTCATTTGCAGTCAAACAATTAGATCCGAAGAATATTATTGATACTAACGGCGCCGGCGACTCATTCGTCGGCGGTTTTATCGCTCAGTTAGTTCGGGACCAGCCGTTAGACGTATGTATCGAAAGTGGTATATATGCCGCTCAGGAAGTCATACAACAAATCGGCGCACATTTTCCCGAAGAGATGACATTTAGAAAATAGTTTTAATATTGAATTTGTGTAAAAGTTTTTTCATTTATTTTTAGCACAATTTTTGAAACTTAAATAAATTATTTTTTATTAAATATTTTACTAATAATGTAATTATTTAGTATTGTTTAAATTAAACTTGATTAAATTTAAAAGTTAAGCTAAATAAATTTAACTTGTTAGACAAAGTGGTAAATAATTAAGAATATAATTATATTTAATACTCGAGCTCTTTGGTCAGGATTTATATTTATATTATATATAATAATAATTTAAATTAAGTTAAAAAATAAATTCAAGTTTAACTCATGTTATCATGTGTAAAAATTAAAATAATATAAAATCGAGCATAGCCTTTTTCTGAATGTCAACCTTTCTCATCAAAATTCCTTAATCTTAATCAATGCAATGGTAATTAAAATCATAAAATATTTTTTCGTTAACACAAACGCTTACAGACAGTAATAAAATGTTTTTATTTGAGATAACATTGCAATTAGTCTTGACTTTGCGATAAAGTAATTTTATTTATATTTCAAATTTGATAAATAGATATTTTATTGATATTTTATAGTATTAATTATGACAAAACTTAATTGATTTAATTAAAACTAATTTAGAAAGTTTTTTACATTAATAAATAATGTAATTTATTAATGTATGTTATGTTAAGCTAAATATACTTTAATTTTAAAACATTATTACTGAATATAAAGTAAATTGTTTACAAAAATGTAAACAAAAAAATTAATAACAAAATCAAAACTGTCATTCAAAAAGTGGCATGTTAAATTTCATATTTTAAGTGGCTTGGCATTTATTTAATCAAGTGCTATTTTTAATCAATAAACAAAACTATTTCAAAAATGTCGGGTGTCAGGTTGGTGTTTGCTATATTTTTTAAATTTTTTTAAATTTTTTGCCTGCTAGTTTATTAATAATATTTATTTTAGTTTTTATTAAGTTATATAAACTATGTTTTATAGCGAAGGAATTTTGTTAGGAATGGGAATACCATTAATGAATATCTCGTGCAATGTTTCGAAGGATTTCCTACAGAAATATGATTTGAAAGCTAATGATCAGATTCTGGCCGATGAGTCACACAAAGAGCTAACCAATGAAATAATCAGTAAATTCAAAGTCGATTACATATCCGGGGGTTCCGTTCAGAACAGTCTAAGAGCCGCGCAATGGATGTTAGGAACGCCTTATTGTATGACATTTATGGGCGCTATCGGTGACGACCAGTTCGGCTCAATTATGGCCAATAACTCTAAAGCCCAGGGATTGAAAACTGTTTATCAGATCGAAACAACAACTCCAACCGGCACATGTGCATGCTTAATATACAAAGACAATCGATCACTGGTCACCTACCTGGGTGCTTCACAAAAATTCCATTTACGACATGTTTTAGATAATTATAGTTATGTAGAAAAAGCTAAATATTTCTATGTTTCCGGTTATCACTTGATTGCTAGTCCAGAGTCTGTGTTGTATTTAGCCGAACATTCAAATGCTAACCAGGGCAAATTGTTTTGTTTGAACCTCTCGGCGCCGTATATTAGTCAACAGTTTTCGAAGCCATTGCTGGAAGTGTTTCCTTATGTGGATCTACTCTTCGGCAATGAGACCGAAGCACTGGCTTTTGCCGAACTTAATAAATGGAAGGTTTGCTATATTTGTATTAAACTTAATTATTATGACTTAATTATTTTTATAGTTATTTAATGTTATATTAATTTATATTATTTTTGTTTTGCGTTCAATATTTATTTTTATGTAAAATTTAGACAAAAGACATGAAAAGTATAGCGAAACTAATCGCCGATAAGGACTGTAAACGCAATTCCGGCCGAACTGTAGTCATAACTCAGGGAAAGGACAGCGTTTTGGTTGCCTTTACTACCAGTGCTGACGTCTCGTCATTTGCAGTCAAACCGATTTCATCGACTCTGATAGCGGACACTATCGGTGCGGGCGATGCGTTCGTCGGCGGCTTTTTCGCACAACTAGTTCGGGACCAGCCGTTAGACGTATGTATCGAAAGTGGTATATATGCCGCTCAGGAAGTCATACAACAGATCGGCTGTCAGTTCCCCAAACAGATGGCATTTATAAAATAGTTTTGTATTGTAAATAGCAAGTTTAAAACAAAATAACAATTATTTATAATTTTTAAAAATTTAATTAATTATTGTATTATTATAATCAGTGTTCTATTTAAAATAATTTTAATTTCAACTTATTAAATTAATATATTTATAAATGTAAATTGCTAAAAAGCAAACTATCATTAATCAACTTGACACATTAAAGGGGTCATATGGTAAATCAAAATTAAAATGAGGAAAAAATAATATTAAAATTTAATCGTATGTATTGACTTGAGCGAAATCCAATTGAGCGAATCCTTTATAATCGGATCAAAAAGTACTGATAAATAATATGCAAAACAGCGAATTTGCACAAAAACATATGCATTTTGAGCGAAAATTTTAGAATAATATAATTGATATTTGAAGACATAATTTATGATAAAATTAAAATGAAGATAACTTTCAATTTACAATATGTGAATAAAAACAATAAAATAAAGTAAACAGACAATGATTTAATTCAGTTACGTAATGGTCACACAATTAATCGGGCAAACAATAAATATAAAAGTTTAAACAAACAGATTATGAAACTTAGAGACACTTATAATAACACTGGAAATGCAATTGAATTTTTAGACTCACTCCCCTTCCGATGAGGATGTAAACCCGGTTCTGAAATAAATTATTGCTAAAAATAATCATTTAATAAAAATATTTTAATTTTTTTAAAAATTATTTCCGAATGGGCATAAATAACGACAAAAAATTTAATTTAAATTTAGCCATTATTTAGGTTTCCCTGTACTGAGCTGTCAATCAAATTCGTATGTAAAAATTTATTATAATATTTTAATTTATATTAATTTACAGTTTTTTGTTTTTGAAATATTAAAGTTCAATACTCAATTAATATTTAATTTACAGTTTACTTGAAAATAATATAATTTTTCGAATTATAATATTTATTTAAAATAATATTTAATACAATATATTTTACAGTAATAAAATTCATAAATTTTATTATTATTATTTAAATAACGAAAATAATTAGATAAAATGTAAATAAATATTTAATAAATATTATTTTAATAAATCAATAAAAAATATTTAATGTTGTTTTACTTATATATTCATAATTCAAATTAATATTTCTAAATAATAAAATTTAATATATTTAAAAAACTTAATAAAATATAAATTTTGATTTAATATAAATTTTATTTTTTTTAATATACAGTTCCACAGCTTTGAATAGCATTATAAAAATAAATATTTTAATATTATTACAGTTATAACATATTTTTAATTAATTTTTTATAATATTAATAAATAGTAATAATATTTCAATATTTAATTAATTACAAAAAATTTATTAATTATATAAATTAACAATATAATATTTTCAATGTTATTTTAAATAATTTCTAATATATAAATGAATATTTCTCGTGAATAGAAACTGTAAATTAACTTTTAATATATTATTGAACTCTAATATTTCAGAAATAAAAACTGTAAATCAATAAAAATTAAAATCGTAAAATAAATTTTAAAATAAAAATTTGATTGACAGCTCAGTACAGGTTAACCTAAATAATGGCTAAATTTAAATTAAATATTTTGTCGTTATTTATGCCCATTCGGAAATAATTTTTATAAAAATTAAAATATATTTATTAAATGATTATTTTTAGCAATAATTTATTTCAGAACCGGGTTTACATCCTCATCGGAAGGGGAGTCAGCCAGTTATTTAAAACAAACGATTAATTTTATAATTTTTATGTTTTATTTTACATTTGTATATTATTTCATTATTTTTTGTAAAATAAATATTTAATAATTCATTAAAAAAAAGTTATTCTTATAAAAAGCAAATAGATTCTTTAAGTCCTATATTAAACAAAGAGAATGAATAACGTTTCTCATTTATTTTGTTGTTAAAATTATTTTCGCTCAATTGCATTACGCTCAAGTGGATTTCGCTCAAGTGGATTTCGCTCAAACAGCATACGCGCAAAATGCATTGTATATACCAGAAGCTGTAATTCGACACGATACAAAAATTTTGCTATTAAATAAAAATATGCTTAAATATTTTTTTATGCTAAAATTAAGTTTTAATATAGTTATTGAGTTTAAATTAAGTTTTTTAAAACTTGATTTTATAAAAAATATTTTAAATTAAATAAAAGTTTAAATTAAATATCACTAAAAATGATTATACGTTTTAAATAATTATATTGAAATTTATTAATTTTGAATTTAAATATAACTTTAAAATTGCCCTACACTGGTTTTTAGAAGAAATACTAATTATTTATTTTTTTAATGTTTTAATATAAGACTCAATTAATGGTTTACATCGAAATAGTTAACATTCATTTGATATATGATTTAATTAATCGTTAATTCAAACAGTATTCTATGTTAAAAATTATAATATTGTTTTTATTTACTTTAGTGGAAATACTAATCATTAATTAGAAAATTGTTTAACATATGACTCAATTAATTGTTTACATTAAAATAGTTAACATTCAAAATGTTTTAATTAAAACAAAAACAAAGTTTCAATTAATTAAATTTATAAAAAGTCTCACAAATAATTTTTAATTCAACATTGCTGTTTGATTTGAATAGTCTTTAGTCAAAAAAGTGTCCTAGGCTAAATGGTCTAAATCCTTTTCGCCAAAAATATCTCTAAGTTAATCCAAACATACTTTATACTATAAAATCAAATTATTTTGATAAGATTAATATCAAGAAGATGATAAGTAAACTTATGATAAAATTCTCATTTAGTTTGAAATAACACATTCATTTGATTTAGTTTAACGGAAAACTTAAATTTTTATAATTCGACAAAAAAGAAAATACAGAATAAATAATACAGTCTATCCCGCTTAGTGTTAATCCGCTTATTGTGAATACCCGCTTATAGTGAACTATTTGCTAAGAACCAGGTTTAATTATGCATAGAATTTTGATTGTTTATAGTAAATTCTGTTTATAGTGAACAATTTTTACGAAACCAAGCTGTTCACTATATCTAGGATAGACTGTAAAAAGTTTTCTAATTTGCGCAACAATTATCATAATTTTGGAAATCTAATTGAGTTTCTCGACGGATTTCGACATTTAATTACACCAACTGAATAAACTTAGATTATATTAATTTATATTTTGGAATAATGTGATATTAAATTATATTAATATTTTAATAAAAACATTTTTGTATTTTTAATTAAAGTTAATTATATATTGGTGTATAAATTACGTTACTAAAATTTGTTTGGCCAAATGCATTAAAATCGGCTTTTGGCGAAATGCATTTGGCGAAAAGGATTTGGCGATTTGAATTTTGAGAAATGGATTTAAGACCTTTACGGGTTATCGTTTTAACATTCGCAATTAATTAGAAAAATAATTAAGTTTGATTTATTAAACTAATACATAATATAATTTCATTAAAATATGTATGAAAATTAATGTAAATAATTAAATATTTTCATATAAGTAATTATTTATTTTCTTGATAACTTAGTAATTATATTATTAATTAAAAATAGAACAAATTTCAAATTAGTCATAGTATCGAATAATAAATTAAATGAATGATTAATAATATATTTATTTATAATTATTTAATGAATGTGTCTATTTATTATATGTGGGACTGGGCGAGAGAAATGAAGTCCGCTTAACTGCCCCTTTGAGGAGTAATTTTGAAGTTATTAGCGCTCAAATTAAATTATATGTATATTGATCAATTAATGCGACACATTACTTATGTATCATTAATAGACAGCACTAAAAATATGTATAATTTAACTTGGGCGCTAATATAACGACTTTACTTTACAATTATTCCTCACAGATGTAGTTATTCGAAATCATTTCACTCGCCCAGTCCCACATATATATAAATTTTAATTATTTATTTGGAAACAATTTTAATATATATTATGATTCAATTACTGATTTACATTAAAATAGTTTACATTCATATTGTCTTAATCTAAAACAAACTATAAATAAAATCTATAAATTCTAAAAAATAATCCTCAAATCAATATTGTATTTTGAATTGAATAGTCATTAATTCAAAAAGTGTTTTATATTAAATATGATTAAGTTAATAATTATATCAATATTAATTGGCTTATTATCGGCTATAAAGACCGATAAAACAATTGAAAGAAAAGCTATTGGAGTGGATGTCGTCGACGCGACTCTTAAGAAGATTACAGATTCCGAAATATTCGAGCATGATCATGGATTTATGAGACGTTTGGCTTATGTGGAGTCAAAATTTGGCCAAGATAATAATACTGGTGGCATTTGGAAAATTGACTCTGATAATTTTGCCAAAATTATTACCAATGCTAATAATTATCAAAACATGAAAATTGTTATTTATCCTAAAATTAACGATTATTTTGGAATAGATTTTAGCACGATCAAATACGAAGACTGTGTGAAACCACTTTATTCAGGTCTGAGCGCACGTTTGCTATTGTATACTAATGAAGAACCCATTCCCGAAAGCATTGAACAACAATCTGAATATTGGATTAAGTATTACAATAACAAAGGTTTGACTCATTTATATAAAATTTTAAAATATTGTTTACATGTCTAAAAAAGTGCGTTAAATCAATTTATTGTTTTTTATTTAAGTAAAATTTTTGTAACATACGATGAATTTATATTAAAAATTGATTACAACTTACAAATTAGCCGAAAAATATAAGTCATATGTAAAACTAGACAATTTTATATTAAAATTAATTTTAATACATATAATGTACATAATTTTATCTCAATTTATTTTAATGATATTCAGGTATAAAACAAAATTTTACTGATGCCGTAAATGAAATGGAAACTGAATACTATTGCAGTGGTCGGATGAACCTGGTTATTGTATTGGACAGTTCCGGAAGCATTGGGGCTTTTAATTTTCGATTAGCCAAACAATTTGTCGCCGATTTAATCAACACATTCTCTCTCGAATCAGTCAATATTGGTGTCATTACATACAGTCAGTGGTCAGATATAATAATTCCAATGAAAAGCCAATTAAACAAAAATCAAGTGAAAAATACAGTTATTAATGCTAAATATCATGGTTTTACCACCGAAACTAATACAGCTATTTTTACTGCAATCAGCATGCTAAATAATACTATTCAAAATAATGGCGTTCCTAATATAATGGCTATATTTACTGATGGCCGACCATCTGAACCAGTTGATACCGGTGTAGCAGAAGCCATGAATAATAATATAACAATATTTGCAATTGGAATTGGTCCCTCAATCAAACAAGATGAATTAAATAAAATGACAAATAATGATTCATCAAAAGTATTTTCAATGTCTTCTTACAAAATTCTTAGCGAAAAGATTGCACTTATAAATATCGAGACATGTAAAATACCCCAGTTACCTGCAACAAATCAATCATATGAAGATCACCTTGATAAATTTGAGAAACGTTATTTTAAGTATGATATACCGCCGGAAGGCCTAAGCGTTAAAGTTAATACAAGTGTTGGCAAAACTAAAGTCTATTATTCATATTCGGATCAAAATCCCTCCTCAGCTCTCAATGATGACACTATCGACGGAAAGGCGTTTATTCCGGCGCCAAAAACAGATAAAAATAAAGTTAAACAGAGTAGATCTAATAGAGTTTTTCTTGCAGTTGAAGGTTTTAATACGTCAAATTGGTATAACATTATGAGCGCGCCTGGTCATTGGAATTAATTTAATTAATTATTTTTATTAAATTTTTATTCAATTTAAGTTTGCCAGCCAATATTTTTGCAAACTTAATTTAATCAATATATATAATTAACTGTATTTAATAATATATGTGTTTTAATATTAATTACAGAAATTTGTTTAAATATAAAACTAATTAATTCAACAAATATGTTATTCTTCTTATTTGTATTAATTTATAAATTACTATTCAAGTTTAATCTAATAAAATAATATTTTTGCAAAATGTCAAAGGGAAAGGTACTTTTTTGCGAACTAAATGCTTTGCAAGTTAAATGCAAAATTTAAAAATCAGGGAATTTTTGGCTAATTCTCCTTCACATTGTTTAAGTAAGTTTGTAGTAAGCTAGCATGTTCCTGCTAATAAGAATTAAATTTATATTTAGAAAATATTTAGCAGATGTTTATCAAAGGCAATGATTAATGATGCAAATAAAATTTTAACTCTAAACTTGTTTGTTTTTATTTATTTTCCATAAAATTATTTATTTAATGACTCAAATAATGATTTACATCAAAATAGTTAACATTCAGAATATTATAATCAAAACAAAAACAAAGTTTAAATTAAATAAATTTATAAATATCCTCACAAATAAATATTACCGGTAATTCAAAATAAAAGTTTCATACAAAAAGTTTACCAATTTAAAAAATACTTTTTAGTAATTTTATCAATATTTTGTGGTTTATTGTCTAATGTTATCGGTTTTATCGGTTGTTTTGTCAAATAAACAATTGAAATAAAAGCTATTGGTGTTGATGTCGTCGACACATATCTTAAGATGATTATAAATTTGGAAATATTTGAGCATGATCATGGATTTATGAAAAATATTGCTTATGTTGAGTCAAAATTTGGTCAAGATGATACAACTTTTCGCTCTGGTTATTATGGTGGTATTTGGCAAATTGACGCTGATGGTTTTAACAAGATTAATACAAATATTAATAATTATCAAAATCTAAAATATATAATTTATCTAAAAATAAAAGCGTATTTCGTAAAAGACTTCAACTCAGGGGTCAAATATTAATACGAAGACTGTCAGAAAACAATATATTCAGGTCTGAGCGCACGTATGCTATTGTATCGCTGAACAATGAGGACACAGACGGATATGGTTGAAGCATGGTAAAATTTGATAGGTTTGAAATAAATGTGGCCAATCTGCTATCGGTCATTTTTTTTGTTCAATGTAATTATTTTGTTTTAGATTTTTTCAAAATTATTTTTTAAAAA
Source organism: Belba bartosi (assembly GCA_034693685.1). Classification (NCBI taxonomy): domain Eukaryota; kingdom Metazoa; phylum Arthropoda; class Arachnida; order Sarcoptiformes; family Damaeidae; genus Belba; species Belba bartosi. The sequence continues at coordinate 17,801 of JAQFXP010001690.1, forward strand.
CATTTTAATCTCTTAAATATAATCTAACTCAATTATGAAAATCAAATACAAAAACTTTGAAATAAACGTAATCTCAATTAAAATTCAGATAAGAAATTGACTTAATTTTTATAATTAATTTGCAAACATTTATAAGTAGACTATTTACTGTTAAAATCTAATCGTAAATTATTTTTATAAATATCTTATCACACAGTATAAAAATATTTATATAGCATTATATTCAGAGATTCAGAAGGTCGGACGATTCAGGGGGGGGGGGGGGGGGAT
>JAQFXP010001691.1:0-18063 GCA_034693685.1 Belba bartosi
GGTAACAATTTTAATTTGGCATAATTTTAAGAATCTATTGCATTTCTTCACATTTTCTATTTATTTTTTAGTTTTTTCAATTGATTTAACTTTAGGTGAGTTAGTGTTATTAATTAAGATAAAATAAAATGTAAAATAAATGAAATATTTAACTAAAAACAATAAAAACTTAAAATTATGCCAAATTAAAATTGTTACCAAATCATCATTTATGTTCATTCGGAAAAATTTTTTATATAAAATTAATTCTTAGGACACAATCTATCTTTTGTAACAAACGCCAACTCAATCTGCGAGTACACACTTACATACTAATCGGAGTTAGTTAAGTTTAAATCTAAAGTTATTTTATATTTAATTGTTTTGATTTGTATTTTAATAAAAGATATTATTTTGTATTTAAATTGTGTTTTAATTATTGATTAAGTGAGCTAACCCCCAGTTAAAACAAAATATAAGAACTTTACTTGGTGATCTATCATAGAAGAGGAAATTACACTTTTAGAGTTAAGATTATAATTAATATACAGCATAAATTTTAATTGAAAAATTATTTTTTAAAATTTAATTGATTAATTTTTAACATAAATTGTTTGATTACTATAATATTCTACAAAGTTAATTTTTTAAAAACATAACACGTTTTTCAAATTTAAAAATTCAATTAACAGCAAAAATAGTTTTATAATAGTTATATGATAATAAAAACAATTATTATAAAAAACTAACCTAGTTAATTAAAAACACAAGTAAATTTTAAAAAATAAATAATTAATTTAATACAAAAAATATGTGGGTAGTTTTGATAATTTTATAAATTATTAATCATAAAACAACAATTAAATTAAATTAGTACTGTAAGTTACATAAGTTATTTAGACTATATTTTTAAATACCTTTTTTATATTATGCTAACTTTTGTTAATTGTTTGATATCTATTATGAGTTGAAATATATGATACACTCCAAATGGCCAAAATCCATTTCGACAATATGCGAATCGACAAATCCTTTTCGCCAATATGTATTTCGCCAAAAGCCGATTTTTATGCACTTGGCCAAACAAATTTTTATGACGTAATTTATACACATATATATAATTAAATATAATTAAAAATAACTAGTAAAAAGTTTTTAATTTAAATATTTAAAAAATAATTCATTTTAATTAGTAGGCCTAAGCAGAACTGAGTGGCGAGCCAGTATATAACAACGTTCTTTGCATTCTTGCAAGTTGCTTTTGACTACTTGGTAAAAATTTTAACTTTAAAAATTTATTATATAGTAAAGTTCTATGCCTAGTTTAACTATTAATTGAGTTTTTTGCGTAATTTTTAACTTTTCCCAAAATTCTAAAAAATATATGTTTTTAGTTAAACTAAATCAAATGAATGCATTCTTTTAAATTGAATGAAAATTTTATCACAAGTTTTCTAATAACCTCTTTGACTGTAATCTTATCAAAAGAATTTGATTTTAGAACATATAGTATGTTTGGATTAACTTAGAGATACTTTTGGCGAAATGCATTTATTTTTTGGCGAAATGGATTTTGACCATTTGTATTAAAAAATTTTACAAAATGGATATTGGCGAAATGGATTTTGGCCATGTGGAATACAAGGGAAATATATATCTTTTTCATTTGCTTTTGATATAAATTAGATTAGAATACATTTTATGAAATAAATTATGAGTTCCACATATCTATACGACTGACTATTAATAATATGCTAATAATATGTAAGTATTTTGGTCTTTAGAGCATTTGCTCGATTAGATTAATTATTAGATAGTTATTACGCTATCTATGTATGCAATCGCTAAATATATTGATTTTATTTTATTAATAAAGTTTAGCCTAAAAGTAGAAACAGAGGAAAGTTGTATTTTTATAGTTTTAATGTTGTAAAAATTGTCAGTGTTGTTCTCTTTTTTATATACAACAATGTAACATTGTTGTACAATGATAAATCAAACAGTTCCATTGTATAAATATGTTATGTCAAATATATTGTTGAAACGTTAAAATAAATCATTTTTAAAATAATTATTTGCTTATAAATTGTTAAAATCAACACAAATAAAACTTTTTTTTAACTTACTTGATTTTAACTCAGAATTATCTCAATTTAATTAACTAAATATTATTTTTTTAATATCTTATTTTATTTAGATATCTTATATCTCCCTACCAATCCAGGGAGATCAGGAAAGAAAAAAATTGACAAAAATCTATGGTGGAGGATTTTCTACAAAATGTTTTGAAAACTTTATATAATGTTAATAATATTACAAATTTATATAATCCAATTTAAGCTGATTTAACTAGATTTAAACCAAATTTAAACTGAACTTAGTTAATTTAACTAAATTTAAATTGAATTTAGCATTAATTTTAGACCAAATTTTAGGAAGGAGTGATAAATGCCAATTTTCAAAATTTTAAACATTTTCTTTGATTTCCTTCCTCTTAATTCCGGCATAAGTTTGACTTACAATAAATATTCTGTACGAGTATATGTATATCATATTAATATAATCAGAGTTTGGTTTTAAATTAAAAATAGCAATATATTTCCAATTAAACCCCGGTACCATCTTAACTTAAATCATATCAAAATTTTAAAATTTTAACTTGATTATTATTAATTATATATTTAACCCTATAATCTTCAAACTTAGAACAAGTATAAATATTATCAAGTTTATTTTTTGCTTTTATATTTAATGATTTGTAAATAAAGTTTTCATTGATTGCAGGTAAAATATTATATTTAGTTTTTGATAACATTTATAAAGGCAATGTCGAAAGATAAAATAATATTTAAATTTTTTAAAAATTATTTTAATTATAATTAGAAAGAATTTAAATTGAGCAAGGTAACACAAAACGTATAAGAATATATTTTAAGTCAAAATAAATTTACAAAATAAATGATTTATTTATTATTAAAAATATTCAATTGTAAAAGTTTAATATTTTTGTTAATACTATTAGTTTAATTTGTCTGAATTTATTTAATTTGGTTTTATTTAAAAATCTCTATATTTTTTTTATTAAAAATTACTTATCAGTGAGTTACTATTAATTAAAGTTTATAAAATCAATTAGTTTTTAGAATTTATCTGTAAAATAATCTTTGAATTTATATATTATTTGAGATGTGAAGTACTTTGTGACTATTTAAAATATTAATTTATGAATTGATTTGAGTTAAGATATGTTTCGTGGGTTTATGTTTGGTTTTGCTCGATTTAAATTCTTTTCAATCAGAATTAAACCATATGATATAAATTGTGATAATTGCATAGTAAAATGTGCAAAAGTTATTTTTTTAAATTATTATTTAAAAAATACATTAGTTTCTTACAGTTTATAAATTTCAAACATAATTTACAGACAAACTAAATGAGATATTTCAATTATTTTTTTACTAACACATAAATATATTAAAGCAGAATTAATAATCAAATGAAATATTTATATAAACTATTTTCTTATAACAAAAAAATGATATTTAAAAAATATAGACATAATTTTTATAGTATTATTAAAAAGTACTCAAAATTTTCATTTTACTAAACTGTACTAAATAAACACAGCTTATAAATAAACTCCAATTTGCATGTGGTTACTTTTTGGTATTACTATGAAAATCATGTTTATACTTTATAAATATTTTCCGTTATAAGAAAATTGTTTTTATAAATATTTCATTTAATTATTATTTCTGCTTTAATATATGTGTGTGACAATGACAAAATAATTGAAATATTTCATTCAGTTTGTCTTTAAATTAAGTTTGTTTGAGAATAAAATGTATCCTAGTGCAATTTTGTTTATACTGTAGTTAGAAGAATATTTTTTATGCAAATTGTTATTGAATAGATGACATATCAGTGTGAGAATATTATTATTAAATTCTCTAATTAGAAATCTTATGTTTCGATATCGCCTTTAATTTGTGTTAAAACTGAAATATGAATTAAATTGAGTTAAGATATTGAAAGTTTTTAATTTTTTGTTTTGGGCCGAAAACCAAACTCTCTGCTTATGACTCACTATCAAAAATGTATATTTAATATACAAAACAAGTGTAATGCTTTAATTATGCGTCTCATTTCAGTAATTGAACTAGCTATTGCTTGCCAACTATTAAATATTCCCTTAAATACAAACAAGAGTTAATTTAAATTAAGCTGTCGCTGATGAAGGCTGATCTGTAAATGACAAATAAAACGTATAAATGTCCGATCATAATGCAAAAGTTGTCACGGATAATCAAGCAAATTAAGAATAAAATATTTAAAAAAATATGCGTAAAATCCAATTATATTGTTTGCTTGCAATACCTAAATAAATAAAAATTCAATTATACTTAATATTAAATAGTTAATTGTTATTTAACTGGTATTTAACAGTTAAAAACAAATACTGTATATAAATTATAAAAATACATTTTTACTTTTTTGTATTTTTGTTTAATAACTTAAATTAAATCAATATTATTATATCTGATATATGTGAAGAAAAATGGATATATTTTAAAATAAATAATATTTTATTCAAAACATTTTAATTTAATTAACTAAAAAAATATTTTTTTAATTCAATAAATTCTTGGTTTTTAAATAAATATTTTCTGTAATGCAAATATTATTATTTTATTTAATGTAATAAATATTGTATTGTTTTTAATGTTTTAAAAATTAAAACTCGCAATATTAAACTAGCAATAGTAATTTTTTAAATTTTTATTTATGTTGTTATTTTTAATTCTAACTTATAATTTATCAAGTTTATCAAGTTTATTATTTAATTATTGTTTTTACTTAAAACTTTTATATAAGTATCTTTAATATTATTACAATTGAAATTCTGCATATATTTTGAAATTTATTTAAGCTCATAATCATTTCATAATAAAATATATTTAAAACTTAATATTTTAATTAAAAGTAAATTTAAGTAATAACCAAAAAGTAATCTTTCTTAATAACTTTAACATTTTTAATCCATTATTAATTATACTTCAAAAACAATATAAACATAAAAATATTAATTTTCAAATAATAATAATTCTTAGAAATTCATATTCTCGACATTTATTCATGAATTTTCGTGATATTTGAAATTTTAGTTAATATTCATAAATAATGAATGCAATCGAAAGCAACGAATTGAACGAACGCTTCGCTATAGGAAGAGTGGGTAGCGTTAGGGCTCTAGCGATGTAGTTCTGTCTGTTTTTCTGACTTTGTCTAACTTTTTTGACCTTCGCTTACATTTATTTATAAACTATTGCATTATATGTAAAAAATGTTAATAAAATTTTGAATTTAATGTGAATTGAAATAATCGGATTTGAGATTTGCTGTTATCATATAAATTACATATAAAAACTTGTAAATTAAATAATTGTTTTGTAAAAATACTTTTAATTTATACAATAAATACAATTTTAATTTAATATACATTTGTCTAAAATGTGTTGCATTTTATTTTAGCTTGAAACTTCTTATACGTAATACTATATAAATTTTGAAAATTTATCATTTAATTAATTACTTTATTTTTGTATAAAATTAATTGTATATATTCAAAGACATAGATAGCTAAAAAAATTCTCCCATCACAATTTCCAGTAATTATTATACAAGTGTATTTCCTTTTTAGTTAGGATATTCTTCTTGAAATATGACTCACATTTCCTTTATTACATTCAAATTGAAACAAAGATTTTTTGTTTTGTTGAGATTTTTCCAAATTAAATGTTAGACTATTAGTGAATCGTTATTTTATTTAATTAAGTTAAAGATTAAGCAATTTATTTAATTGACTCAATTATTTACAAAACTTTATGGATTATTTAATTGCAATTTTGGTTTTTTTATATAAAAATTATTTGTTTAATGGATTTATTTTTAATGAATAAAAAGTATTTAATAGACCTTTTCAATGTATATTCTATTAGGAATTTTCAAGCTGATAAAATATTTAGTTTAATGTTGAACAAATATTTGTTTGTCCAGATAAAATAATATTTTGATGTTTAGAAAAAAAAGGCAAACGACGGAATCCATTATATTTTCAAAACCATTAATCAATGTCTGGATCAGAGCCCGAATTTCTCCCGATATTAACGACCATTATGTACAATGCGACGAAATTGAGTGCTTTTTTGTCGGCAACTCTGCGCACGTTTATTGAATTTTACTGCAGAATCGGTTTACTACAGTGTGACTCATCCCTACTGTATATACATAAACTTACTCTTTAATTATTAATCTTCACTATTATTAAATTGTCAAGTTTATACAGACAATATCTATACTATTAAATAATGTATATATGTTTATATTTAATTAGCAAAAATCTGACTTAATTTCCATTTAAATAATCCTAAAAATATTTTCAATCGATGTCCTTCAGTCTGACTATAGTTAGTAATAGTGTCGATCAAAAGGAGTTTTTTTTTCTTTGAATGACTGATTTTTCACAATAAAATTAAATAAAAATATTCAAAAAATGCACTGTAATTGCAATCTATTCAACTCCTTTAACCATAAATACTTGTAATTTTAGCAATGAATAAATTTGTAACTTTTTAGAAATTCCAGTTTTTAAACAGTTAACACATGAATCTGAATTTCTAATTTAGCGTTTGTATTTTCAATTCAATTTATGTTTAGCATGCACTTATTCTCGAACACCCCTTACACGCAATAGCAGAGATGATGACTAAAAGAGCTTTTTTATAGTTATTGTTACTATAGACAGAGCAGACAGAGAGGAGTGTTTGAGTGAATTGCAAACCGCATACAAACCTTGTCTTCTATTCAAACCAAAACTTTTTTCTTCTTTTTAGTATATTTTTAAAGTTAAAGCAATTTTTCAAATTAACTGAAAGTAATATATAATTAAAAAAAGTCAAATAAACTGAAAACTCAGATCAAAATGATGAGTAAAAAACTAGTGCTAACCGAAGCAGTTGTGGTAATACTAATGGTAATACTGATGTGCAATGAGTCGAAAGCCGACCTATTGTCTCAACTGGGCGATTTGGCCAAATTCGGCAGTTGTGGCATTAAAGTCAAAAACAGTGACAACTATAACAAATGCATAGAAAAAGTAACCGACAATTGGAAAGCCGAGACGGATGTGAAGAAGCAAGCTTGCTGCAAACCACTCTCTCTGCTCGACTGTACGCTCGAGACGGCCCGCAAGGAGTGCAATGATGGCGAAGTGAAGACACTCGAGACGAGTGAGCAGACCATTCTGGCCGCTGACCAGAATTGCATTCTTTACCGACAGAGTCCGTCCATGTGCGGCACCAATGCATTACTGCCTCTCATTTCGGTGATTGTGATCTCAATTCTGGCCGTTATTCGGATCGCGTAATCAAAAACTCTTTTTATTTAATCACAAATTCCTTTAAAATTTGTTATTTTAAGAATTGTTTTCAATTTATAATATTTATAAATAGTTTGTATTTTGTTTTTTTCTTCTTTTTGTAGACATCATTAGATTTATTTCTAATATTTCATTAGATATTCGGATTTAAATTTAAAAATTATAATGCTACTAAAATAAAATAAATTAAATAACTACGTTTATAATTGTCAAAGTGTCTTATATAAATTAGTTATTAATTAAAACATTTATTAAATATAAACATTATTGTTTATTTAACCATTAGTTCACTTATGTAATATAAATCAAATAAAATGTTATTTTCCGCTCAAAATATTTTATTTTATTTACTTTTATATTCTTCTATTAAATAAAAAATTTTAAACCATTAACTTTTGGGAAAAAAATTCTTTAAATGTTCATTCATCCATTAAACTAGATAGAATTCAAGTGTAAAAGTACTTTATTTTAATTTTGGAACGGATTCAGAAAAAATATGAAATAAATATATTTAAATAAACTAACTATTCTATTTTTATAGTATAGAATGCAATATTAGCAACAATCAGACTGAGGCATAAATTTTTAGGTAAAATAAATTAGATTTTATTCAATGGCAAAACTGAGCCAGATGCATTATAAAGTACAGCAGAGACCGACACAAGATAAGAAATTCAAATTGTTTGTTAGCTTTTATATTATTTGTTAATTATACAAAAGCATTATATCTGCAATATCCATCAAGGTCAATTTTTGGACATTGCATATATTGTTTTTGTATAATTAACAAAACATGTTAATCAGTCCTTTTAAATTATGAGATGTGTCAACCGCTGGAGTACTCTTCCGCGACATTAAAAAAAGAAACACGAGTTTTGCAGTAAAACAAACTTATTAGCATTAAAACTATTTAAACATTTGTTTCACTGCAAAACTCGAGCCCCTTTTTGAATGTCGGGGATAGTATAGCATTTAAGCAGTTGTGCAAACTTAAGAAGAGGAGCAGAAAAAACCCTTTGATTTTAAAACTAAGCATCTACCTCCTCCATTAAGATTTAGTCCGCAAAAAGGCCTTTACTATTTTGAGCCTCTATTATGACCGAAATTTAAATATTTGTTTTAAATTGGTTGTAAATTCGGTTTAAATTTATTTAATTAAGTTTAATTCAATTTGATTAAATTGCGTTATAATTATATAGAGTTAGTAGAAAAATATTGAGCATTTGTAGAAAAATATCTACTTTAATCCGTTGCTAGGTTTTTTGGCTAAATTTTTTAAAGAATCCCTCACTGTATTAAGTATCCCATAATAAATTCCCCCTAAATCAGCCGACTTTCTAAAGCCTAGGTTAAAACTAGAAACGGTAATGTTAATATTGATTAATATTAAATTGTTAATATAAAAATTAAAACAATTATAGTTAGTCTTATAAGGGGCAGACCTTCCTGCTATTTAGTTTAATTAAATTATAAATATTTAATATATTATAAAAAAAACTAACTTTATTTGTTTTTTGTTATATTAAAATTGCGTTTTATTTAATAGTTATTAAATAATTTAATTATTTAAATAAAACTCAATTTTTATATAACTAGAAAATGTGCAGAACATTTAAAAATAGTTTCTAAAAATTAATAAAAACATTATATAGCAAATTATAAATTATATAATAAACATAAATAAATAATTTAATTTTTTTGTCAACTTAAAAAATATAAACTTATTTTGCGTCTAAAAAATAAAATATTTGCAATAAATAAAATATAGAATAAATATTTTAATTTTTAAATAATGTTAAATTTTTAAAATGCTTTTAAGAATTGCGATTAAATTTTTTGTTTTGTTTTGATTAAATTGTTTTTATATATAAGATTTTAATAAACCAAAATATATTTTAAACTATTTTAACATTTGTTTCAAAAATGCAATTTCAACTTAAATAATAAATAAAATGAGTTTTTAAAAGCAGAAAACTTAAAAACAAAATTAAATATTAAAAAGTTTTAAATTACACTAAATTACATTAAATTTATATAAACATTATCTTCAAAACATGAGTAGACTATAAGTTTTAGTTTTAATGTTTTTAATTTAAACATAAGCTTTTACTTTAAGTGGCTATTTCAACAAAAAATAATTTTAAAATGCATAAAGTATTGATTTTATTAGTTTTAATAAGTTGCACTAAATCTAAAGCAGTTGATAAAATAATATTAAAATTCAATGAGCTAGTTCGATCGGAAGTCTGTGGCATTAAAGTTATTGATAACAAGTCGTATAAACAGTGTTTTAAAGATGTTGGCGTCATTTGGCAAAAGGAAATTAATTTGAAAAAATTAGCTTGTTGTCGGCCTTTAGCGCTTATGGCATGTGCTATCAATGTATGGAAACAAGTTTGCACTGAATCAGAACAAAAGATGTTGCAACAAAAGATTAAACATTTGGCTTCAAGTGATAAGTCTTGCATTGATTATATAAGCAACTTAGCTTGGTGCGAACCTACGACTGTTCAATCACTATTGTCGTTGGCAGTTCTTATTTTTATTATTGTTTCAGTAGCCATTCTAATTTCAGTTAAAATAATTCGTCAAGGATACAAGCTAAATTTGAATAATTATAAATATAAAACATCTCGCTATTAATTTAATTGATAGTATAATTTTGTTTAATTTAAAATAAGACTTTATAGTTTCATATTAAAATTTAATTAAGTGTATTTTTAAACTTTAAAGGTTTTATTAATTGCTACATTTTTTTAACTAGATGTTTGACATTAACAAAAATTTTAATTAAAATATTTTTGCAAACATATTTATGCGTTTTATAATTTTAATGCAAAATATTATGTACTTTTGTTTTAAATATTTTAAGTTAAAAATTAAAATAATTCTGTCTTTTAATTAAAAATTAAATTTAAATTATTAAACTTGGCGTTTTCATTTTAAAAAACTTAAAGTAACCTTCAACATACAAATAGTATGTTTAGTTTGTTTGACTTGTTTTTAGAAACCAAAATACTTAAAATAAATTTTAATATAAACTTTATTCTTCAACATAAGTTTATTTAATTAATATGACAACTTTATGACAGCGCTTTAATTTAAAGTAGTTAAAACAAATTAAAATTCTATCTAAATAATTTTACTTAAGTTTATTATATTACTGTATTTTAAAATTTATTACTGTATAGAATGCTGTTAAAATTTTTACAAAGATAAAACACTATTGAAACACTAAATAAGAACCAATCGATTATATTTGGGAAGTATAATGCCTACAGTAATCCTGAATTGAAAGCATTAAAAGTTATATTAAAAAACATTGAACAAGAATCGGATAAAAGACATAAAACATTAAATGAGACTATTATTTGAATTACTATGGATTTTGCAAAATAAATAAGACTAATCCCAGTTTTGTTATATACGAAAAATCAATAATTTTTATGATTGCCAATAATAGCCAGCATTATTGGTCAAAATGTCAATAAAAAAATACCAAAATTACAACAAGAGTTTAATTTAATGTATAATCTTGTTTAAACTGTAAACAAGAACAAGAATAATGTACATTCAGTTAATGGTGAGGTTTTTAAATTTAAATAAAATTTTTGTTGCAATATTAACAATAAGCTAGATAAATTAAGTTGAATTTAATCAAATATAAAATTTTCCAGATACTTATGCAGTTAAAATTTTTTATTAACTTCATTATTAACTTCTTTATTATTAAATTCAACTTTTTAATTTTTAATTATTTGCTCTCTTCTTCAATTCATTATTAGTGTTTGTTATTATTTTGATAACCAATTAGTAACCAGTTAGATGATAAAAATTTTAATTTAAAATATAAGATAACATTCACTATTTACAATGTTTTATTGCATAGAAAATTTGATATATACTGCTTGCTTAACACAAGTGTAAAAGTGTAATTTGCTAATAACATTGCATAATATTACATATAAAAATTCCATTGATTGTTTTCAATAATGTTTTATAATATCATATCAAATTGCCTTGCGTTAAATTTTATTAGTTTATTGCTTTTTATATAAAAAATTTAATTGCTGCAATAATTTTTCTATTAACATTTTAATTTCTGTGATGACAATTTGTTATTGCCAAAATTTTGTAAGTTAAATAACTTTAAGATTTATTTAAATATTTATTTATAGTTTTGCAAGTACAAAATAAGTAAAATATTAATAATAAATAAAAGTTAAAGTAAAATATATATTAAATTTTTAATTAGTACAGTCAACCCCGTTTAACAATTCAGCTAGATTTTTAAAAATCCATTTGTTAAAACCGATTTATTTTTAATATAAAACCATGCTCCGTTCCTGAGCACCTGTTTGTTATAAGCGGGTATTCTTTATAAGCTGGTTTGTTATAAGCGATTTTGATTGTATGTGTTTATGATTATGTTTTTATAATAATATTTTTCATATTCATATAAATTTTCAAATGACTGCTCTATGATTATAAAAATAATTTATCATAAGAAAGCACTTGATGTCAAGTCTTATTGATTTATTTGAAACAAGTATTGCATCATTTCATTGACAAAATGTCAGTTTATTTCAAAATATAAATACCAATAGAATTCCTGAATTGCAACTAAACTAAAACAATGGATAAGTTTTCACAACGTTTCTGCGGATCAGAATTTTGGGTAAAAAAGTTTACGCTTTTATAAACGGTTTTAAATAGACGTAAATTAAACTAATTTTAATTTAAAGGACGCAAACAAGAGCTGGAATTCCGAGTCACCCGACTTTACCAATTGTTTTGAAGATACGGCTCTCGTTTGGATTCCCTGTTTATACTTATGGTTATTCTCTTCGTATATAATATTCACTATTTATAAAACAAGTGATAATCCGATTCCTTGGAATGCATTGAATGTAACCAAAATTGTGAGTTATTTCTCAATTTAGTTCTCAATTAATTGAACTTAAATTTTAACAATATTTATAAAATAATTCATGTAAAGAGAACATAATTTAACAAGTGAGTTTGAATTATTACTGTAACAATAAGTTATTAGTATTTAATAATAACTCAAACTCACTTGTTAGTTTATTTTCACTCTAACAAGTAAGAATAAGTTATTACTATGAAATAATTTATTATGCCAAGTTAATACAAACATGGTATTTAGACATTTAAATTTATTTTTTATTAATTGATAGGTTTTATCCAATATATTACTCGCATTGAGTGTTTGCGATCTTATATATGGAATTGTTATAACTTTAAACAACAAATCATATCCCGTTTCATACACTACACCACTCATCAAATTAGTGACTTTTGTGAGCAATTAATTTGAAAATATATTTAAATTAAAAAATTTCAATTAAAAATAACTATTTCTAAATCCAGATTCTTATAACACTACTTCTATACTACAATAGAGTGAAAGGTTTTGTCAGATCTTTTCCGCTATTCTTTTTCTGGCTAATGATGACAATTGCCGGTGCAGTCAATTACCGCTCAATGTTTCGAATGATTTACACAAATGTAAGAACAGTTTCAAATTAATCACAACTTAAACACCAAAAGCTTATATACAGTAACTATACATTGAATCTAACGTTAAATTTGTTTAAATCGCAAACTCTTAGGAAGAATACGACGGATTAACAGATGATTTCACATTTGTGACTAAACTGGCATTTGTGCCAATCGTTTTCCTACAGCTACTGCTCTCTTGTTTCTCAGATACTGGTCCTAAAACACAAATCAAAACTAGAGTTTGTATTCACATTAATTCACAGAAATTATCTTGATTAAATTCATTTCGAATTGATTTTATGTTTTAAACCTATAGATTGAAAGCCCGGAAACGTCGGCTTCGGTTCCCTCACTCCTGACCTTTTGGTGGGCAAATGCACTGATATTATTGGGTTATAAGAGGCCGCTAACTAAAGACGATTTGTGGCAATTGGATGAAGAAAATGGAGCCAAATATAATTCGCGTATATTTAGCAAACGGCTGATACGGAATCAAAACCAAAGCGTGAAATACAGCGGAATTCTAATGGCATTACTCACAACCTATTGGTTTTATATGCTTTTGATGGCTGTCCTGAAGCTGGCGCTCAGTTTTCTGCCGTACGTTAACCCATCGGTTCTGAATTGGCTGATCGACTATATGAGTCCAAACAGCACTGAACCCGAATGGCGCGGATATCTGTACGCATTCATTATGTTCTTATCGCCATTGATTGAATCATTACTGGCCAATCAGTATGAGTTTGGCACTGGTATTATTGCTATGAGAATGAGAGCTAGTTTGACCAATGCCATTTATAAAAAGGTATTATATGTTTTGAATTGAATATTATAATTATTCAGATTAAAATTTAATTATCCCTTACTCTCAAATTGAAAACTCTTGATAATTGACTTAATATTCAAATCATGTTTGATAAGAGCCTACGCCTATCGAGCACTGAACGAAAGCACTTTACAATTGGAGAGATTGTGAATCTGATGGCAATAGACACGTCTCGTATAGTCGAGTTCGTGCAGATAATCAACGAGACCTGGTCTACGCCTCTTCAGATTGCTATCGCTCTCTACTTGTTGTGGCAGCAGTTGGGCATCGCTTCGATGGCAGGTATGGACTACTCGACTCAATATTTGCAAAATTAGTCAAATTCTATTCAATCTAATGCCTAGGTTTGGGTGCAATGCTATTATTGATTCCAATCAATGGCTATATAACCGGAAAAATGCGTTTCATTACGAATCGACTTATGTTACACAAAGACAAGAGAATTAAACTAATGAATGAAATATTGAGTGGAATTAAAGTGTTGAAACTGTACGCCTGGGAGGCCTCGTTCGAAGGCCAGGTGATGGAGAAGAGGCGTCACGAGATCAAGGAGTTGACCAAAAGAGCGTTTTACGAAGGTGGCATGGTCTATCTTATTAATTCAGCTGTTTTTATGGTCAGTTTAATTTGATTTTTAGTTGATTTGAGTTTTTAAAAATAATTAATATTTTGCTTTAAGTTACAAATAGGTTGCGATCACTAGTTTCACGACTTATATACTAATGGACACAACAAATGTGTTGACTCCGCAAAAGGCATTCGTCTCACTCTCACTATTCAATCAACTCCGGCAGCCATTGAATCTATTGCCACGACTTATCTCATTCTATGCAATGGTTGGCGAATTTGCATTTAATATATATTAGTTTTATTACAATTATATTGTTATTTAATTGAGTTAACTCATAGTTTGCAGTTTCGTTGCGACGGATCAACAAATATATGTCCGGCGATGAGATCGACCCGAACTCTATAACCCGGGACTCCAGTAGCGATGCGGCAATTGTTGTGGAAAAGGCGTCGTTCTCTTGGACTAAATCAGACGCTCAAACACTAAATAATATAACACTAAAAGTGCCCAAAAATAAATTGTTTGCAATTGTTGGTCAGGTGGGGACCGGCAAGTCGTCGCTACTGCAGGCACTGTTGGGCGAAGTATATAAAGTGAACGGAAGTGTCAATATAAACGGCAGTATTGCATATGTGCCACAACAGGCATGGATTCAAAACGCGACGATTAGACAGAATATTATTTACACGAATTCGTTGGACGAGAGAAAACTGAATAAAATTATTGAAAATTGTGCTCTCGTTCCCGACTTGCAAATATTACCGGGTGGCCTGGCTACTGAGATTGGCGAGAAAGGCATTAATTTATCCGGTAATCAATTTTTAGAATTGTCTCAAATATATACCAATTTAAGAAAAACAAGAGGAATGACTATTTTAGCAAGACTCTTTTATATTTACTCATTCTTTTCTGAATTAAATAATTAATACCAAAAGGCGGACAAAAGCAAAGAGTATCGATGGCCAGAGCCTGCTATGCGTCCGCAGATATCTATCTACTCGACGACCCGTTATCAGCACTGGACGCCAATGTAGGCAAACATATCTTTGATAAAGTTATTGGTCCTAACGGTATGCTTAAGGACAGGACTAGAGTTCTGGTAACGCATAGAATATCAATTCTTACCCAATGCGACCAAATAGTTGTTATGAAAAATGGTCTCATCTCTGAAATCGGTTCTTATCGGCAATTATTGGAAAGTAAAGGAGATTTCGCCGAATTCCTATTGTCTCACATGAGTGATGATAGCGAAGAAGACGTCGATAGAGAAGAGGTTAGAGATATTGAAAACGTGATCAAAACAGACAGTCTTGTGAGGCAGAGGTCGAGGACTAAGAGCGCCGATAGTCAAACAATAACTAATGAATCAAAAGTGAGTGCAACTCAAGACGTGTCTAAAGTGAAACAAAAGGAAAAACATTTGGAAAATGTATCGAAATTAATAGAATCGGAAACATCGGAAATAGGATCAGTGAAGTGGGCGGTGTATATGGATTACATCAAACGGATCGGTATTATCAGTGCAGTTGCAGTTCTAGTGTCAAACATCGGCGCAACCGCTTTCAACGTCGCCTCCAGTCAGTGGCTGTCGCTATGGAGTGATGACTCAGAAAATGAGGAACTGGTTAACGACATTCGGTGGCGAAACATACGACTCGCCATATATGGAGTGTTGGGGTCAGGAGAGGCGATCTTTCGCTTTATATCAACCGTAACATTGAATTTGGCGACTCTGAAAGGCGCCCGGATTTTACACAACGATATGTTGAGCCGCATATTCCGAGCGCCGATGTCTTTCTTCGACACAACACCAATGGGTCGAATACTGAACCGGTTGGCCCGGGATATAGATGTTTGTGACGCTGTACTTAATACAAATATTCGAATGACACTAAATCAGACATTTCGTGCATTTTCGGTAATAATGGTAATGGCCATCGAAATGCCAATCCTTATTGCCGTTATATTACCGATAGGATTGGTGTATATACTGGTGCAGCGACTCTACATTCCGACATCGCGTCAATTGCGCCGAATTGAGTCAACCACTCGATCACCTATTTATAACCATTTTTCCGAAACCCTTTCGGGTGCGACCAGTATTAGAGCGTATGGTTCGGTCGACAAGTTTGCCGATGAGTCGAACAGAAGAGTCGATACAAACAACAAAAGTATATTTTGGTCGACAGTCACCGGTTGTTGGCTTTCGATTCGATTGGAATTTTTGGGATATTCTCTGATATTTGCAAACGCTTTATACGCCGTTATAATGCGCGGATCGATTAGCGCGGGTGCTGTCGGTCTGACACTCAGTTATGCTATGATTATAACCCGAACCCTCAACAACATGGTTAGGGCCACCACTCAGTTGGAGACCAATATTGTATCGGTTGAGCGATGTCTGGAGTATACGCGCACTCCGATTGAGGTATGGCATAGGTTTTGCCTCACTTTTTCCAATTTATTATTCTATGATTACGTAATTTTAAAATAAGATTGTGTTTCAATATTGTCGGTATTATTACAGTTCAATACACTTCAAATGCTTTATATGTTATGTTTAATCGCTTTTCACTTATGAGTTGATTTTAATCTAAATCTTTTGACTATTTTTAGCGATAATAATGTTAACCAATTTTAGTTAAAAATTTTGTTTTAAAAACATTTAACAATTAATATATTTTCTGATGGATAGGCTTTGTGGTACAAACCAGAGACCAAACCGACGGACGATTGGCCTCAAAATGGTTCCATTAGTTTAGAGCGATATAGCACTCGATATCGGAATGGATTAGAATTGGTTCTCAAAGAGATAACAACCGAAATAAGTGCCGGTTCTAGAGTAGGTATAGTCGGCCGGACAGGCGCCGGCAAATCGTCGTTAACTCTGGCGCTGTTCCGACTCATAGAGCCGGTCAACGGATCCATTCGTATCGATGGCGTTGATGTCAGTTCGATAGGTCTCTATGACTTGCGGTCACGGATTACGATTATACCTCAAGACCCGGTGCTCTTCACCGGCACTTTGCGCTTTAATTTAGATCCGTTTGAGAAGCACAAGGACTCTGACATCTGGTCGGCGTTGGATTTGGCGCATTTGAAGCCGTTTGTCGAGTCGCTTGAGCCGGGGCTCAGTTACCAGGTGTCAGAGGGCGGCGACAATTTGAGCGCCGGTCAGAAACAACTTATTTGTTTGGCCAGAGCTCTATTGCGCAAATCGAAAGTTCTTGTGCTGGATGAGGCCACCGCTGCCGTTGATATAGAAACCGATCAATTAATTCAAGAAACTATACGCCAGGAGTTCACGAACTGCACAATTGTTACGATTGCTCACCGGTTGGACACAATCCTAGATTACGATAGAGTAGTGGTTATGAGTTGCGGACAAATCGTCGAATATGAGTCACCGCAAGTGTTGCTCAAAGACCGCAATTCTGTCTTTTATTCGATGGCCAAAGACTCGGCAATTGTTTAGATTTTTATAATTGATCCCATAATTGAAGATTTCTAACGACGCGTTTGAAAATACAGAAAACAATTTAAAACATTGTGGGTCTAAATAGAGACATGTATATATTTTTATATAAAACTTAAGGTTAAGTTATTTAACCTGGCCAATAAGTTACACATACTAGAATTTACAATGTAGGAATAAATTTCAGCAAACTATTTTACTAAATATACTAGGTAATACCGTTGTTATCTCTCCTTTCTTCAAATATGCTT